>JBDJHY010233760.1:0-10970 GCA_039654485.1 Withania somnifera
TCTACGCTAAGTTTATAAAGAGTGAATTTTGGCTAGATTCTATCTTATTTTGGGTCATGTTTTATCGAGTGTTGGCATCAGTGTATATCCGGTTAAGGTTGCGGCAGTTTGTGTTTGGCCTAGACCTACATCCTTCACTGAGATTTGTAGCTTCTTGGGGTTAGCAGGGTATTATTGCCATTTTGTTTAGGGTTTCTCTTCCATCGCAGCCCCCTTGACTAGACTGACATGGAAGGATGTGACCTTCCAATGGTTAGCTGAGTGTGAGGCCAGCTTTTTGAGAGTGAAGGAGTTGCTGAATACTGCCTGGTTCTTGTTCTGCCCATTGAGGGCCAACTTTTCATTGTGTATTGTGATGCTTAGGTTATGGGTCTAGGTCGTGTTTTGATGTAGCAGGGCCATGTCATAGCATATGTATCAAAGCAGCTGAAGGATCACTAGCACAACTACCCTACCTATGATTTGGAGTTGGCGGTGGTAGTTTTCGTGCTTAAGATCTGGAGGCATTACCTATATGGGGTTCATGTGAGGTATTCATGGATCACCGTAGCTTGCAGTACATTTTGAGTTAGAAAGAGCTTAACTTGAGGCAGTGGAGGTGGGTTGAGCTCCTGAAGGACTATGACTTGACTATTCTCTACCATCCTGGCAAGTCTAACGTAGTTGCCGATGCCTTGAGCTGGAAGGTGGTGAGTATGGGTAGCCTAGCTGCAGTACCTATTCTGAAGAGACCGCTAGCCTGAAATATGCAGTTCCTGGCTAGCATGATGGTTTGGTTGGATCTTTCAGTGCTAGAGAGAGTTATTTCCTATATTGAGCCCAGATCGTCTGTGATTGACCAGATTCGACAATGCCAGGATGAGGACCCACGTCTAGTTTAGTTGAGGGAGAGGATCCTATCAGGGATTTTTATTAGGCTAGTGTAGATGTTGTTGGTGTATTATGGGTTCATGGCCTCCTTACTATTCCGACGATTGGTAACTTGATTCAAACCTTACTGCGTGTGGAAAACTGCTCTAGGTACTCTATCCATCCGAGTATTTCAAGGATGTATTACTATTTGAGGAAGCACTACTGGTGGCGAGGTATGAGGAGGTCTATTAAGTCTTTTGTGTCTCAGTTTTTGAACTGTCAATAGGTAAGGTTCAAACACTAGAGGCCGGGTGTTGAGATGTAGAGGCTCCCTATCCCTGAGTGGAAGTAGGAGCGGATTACTATGGACTTTATCACAGGCCTTCCCCATACTTCCAGAGGATTTGATTGCAAATGGGTTATCGTGGATTGGCTGACCAGGTCAGCTCACTTCTTACCAACTCGCTCGACTTGGGGTGTAGAGAGGTTAGATGAGTTATATGTCCAAAAGGTGGTTAGACTTCATGAGGTATCGGTGTCTATCATATCCGACCGAGGCACACAGTTTACCTAGTTGGGCATAGAGGTTTAAGTACATTTTTCACCCCAGACAGATGGGTTGTCCAAGAGGACAATTTAGGTACTTTAAGATATATTGTGCACCTATGTTTTTAATTTTGGAGGTAGTTCGGACAGGCACTTGGCCTTCGAAGAGTTTTCATATAATAACAACTATCACTCCAGTATCCAGATGGTATTGTTTAAGGCCTTGTATAGCAGGCATTACAGATCACGCATTAGTTGGTTTTGTAATGGTGAGGGCCGACTCTAGAGTTATAAATGGCTCCGCGATGCTACAGAGCAGGTTAGACTTTTTGAGGACCTGTTGTGGGTAACCCAGAGTAGGCAGAAGTCCTATGTAAATTGTAGGCTTCGACCCCTTGAGTTCGGTGTTGGTGACTTGGTTTTCCTTAGAATCTTACCCATAAAGGGCGTTATGAGGTTTGGGAGGCAGGGCAAGCTTATTCCCTAGTTCATTGGGCATTACGACATATTGCAGAGAGTTGGAGAGGTCTCTTACAGGCTTTCCTTGACATCTGAGTTAGCTGAAGTCCATCTAATTTTTCATGTATTGATGCTCTACCACTATGTACCAAACCTGTCCCATGTCTTTTATCAAGAGGATATACAGATTGATTACACTCTGACCTATATTAAGGAGCCTGAGGCTATTATAGAAAGAGATGTGAGGCAGCTAAAGTCCAGGGAGATTCTAGTAGTGAAGGTTTGTTGGGAAAATCAGTTAAGGAGGATACCCAGGAGACAAAGAGTGATATGAAAGCATAGTATCCACATCTATTGGAGCCTTCAGGTGCAATTCCTTCCTTGACTTTGGAGGACGAAAGTCCTTTTTAGTGGTGGATGTTGTAATGACCCACTCGGTTATTTCCTTGCATTTCATCTTTTCCTGTGTATAGATCTATTTGGTACTTTCCCCAGGTCATTTATGACCCATTGGGACTAGTATCTCAGTACCCAGTGACTCGTTTTCTAGTTATCTAAGTTTCCTTATTTTGAAGTTTTAGTTTTGAAATAGTGGAACTCGAGAGTAAAATAGTAGTAAATGCACTCGAAATCAAATTTTGACAGTTTTGTTAGCTCTAGAATGCCGACTTTGGTCTAATTTGACCTTAAGTTTATATCCTGGGATTTTCATTTTGAGTTTGGGTTGTTTTGTGGAAATTTAGCCCAATTGAATTTTATTTTGGAGCACTGGTAGTCTTTTGATGATCGAAGAATCAGATCAAGATTCTATAGATTTCAACAGCTTTAGAATATCGATTTTGGGCTAGTTGAGCCATTGGTTTGCTTCACGAGGTATCCAGGCTTATTTTGAGTAGGTTTTTAGAGGTCCTTAGTTAGGCTCCTTTTTGATCCCTTTGACTTTGGGGTCCTTTCACTTAAAAGACCTCAAATTCTCATTTTGTTGATTCCGTTGAGACCGTGGTGTGTTGTCCAACCAAAATGCAATTTTGGTTTTTTAAAATTGGACTCCAGATTCTCATTTTAGACCCCATAATTTTTTTCCCATTTTTCCTTGGTTGCTGTAGGTCACAAACAGCCCCAGCAGCCCTTGGGTCGCCCTGGCGAGGTCGGCCGTACGCCTAAGGGGCTACCCTGACAATGGTCATCCCAACGTCTAGGCAGTCACCCCAGCGAGGGCACTCCTGCGGCCAAAAGGGCACCCCAGCAGCTCTCTACCCTCTATAAATAAGGCATCACCCCTCTCATTTTTCAGCTTTTAAGTTTCGTTCTTCAGTTTATATAAGAGGGTGTGAGATGGTTTTTGAGTCTTCCAAGCTGTGGGGAGTTCCGGGGAGTTGCATGGGTGATCATGGGAGTCGTGGCGCATAGTTTTCCAGGTAATTCTCGTTATTTTCCTCTTTTTCTTTAATTGTGCAACATGTTTTTATTTAATTACTTTAGGCCTAGTTTTAGCCATCGATTCATCATCACCTTGAGGTTATTTTTGGACCATGAGTTCCTCGAGCTTAGGCTATGCGCCAGTTTATCTACTTTTTGTTTTTGAGCTACAGGGCCCACTTCTCGACCTGGGTTTCTAATTGTAATATGGATCTTATTATTTGTATTTTGATCCCTGGGCTTGTAATATTTATAGTTTAGGATGGTATCATTAGTATTGGAGCTTCGGGTTCACTATGCGAGCACTTTGGGGATTTCCACCGATGTCGAGGTAGGCTAGGTTTATTTTGTGCATTGTAGACTAGGTTGATATTATTTACTTGTGATACAGCTAGCAGTGTGGGCTGGGTTAACTAGGTTGATCCTTATTTCTTTGTTGACATTTTAATAAATCTCGGGGACCCGTAAGAGGGTAAAGGGTTGCATGTCTGAGTTCTGGCCATCGTGTTTAGGCCACTGACCCTGGGATGTATCATAGCTATTTTGCGATGAGTGTGGTGAGATGATCTCTTAGCTGGTGGCCTTTGGCTAATCCTAGACTCCGCTTACTTTCCAGTTTTGTCGTTAATTATCTTATTGTTGTTGCTGGACTGTCACCCTTGTATATTTACTATCTTGATTGTTACTAGCACTAATGGGTTGGGCCTTTATTTTGATTACTGGCACTAAAGGGTTAGGCCCTCATTTTGATTATTGGCACTAAAGGGCTAGGCCCTCATTTTGTTACTGGCACTGAAAGGGGGTGTGTGCCTGAGGCTTATATTGTTCTACTCTACTTTCGTGTAGCCCTTTGGATTTCTTTAGGTATGGTGTGTGCTCAATGGTCTTAAGGGGGGAGTCATGGTTGGTTGTTGTGCTATATGTTCCTACTGGTGGGATGGGGTGCCAGGTAGGTTATGCTATGCTTTTTTTACTTACCAGCAGTATGGGACGCCGGTAGGTTCTTGTGCATTTACTTTTATTCTGCATTTAGTGGTATCTTATTCGTGGTTCTTGTGTATATGGTACATGGTTAGTGTGGTTTGACTGAGCTAGAGCATAGGTATGTTTTCTCATTTCGTTACAGGTTTTAGGTTTTGGACTCTGTAGTCTATATCTACCATGTTTAGTTCCTATAGTTCTGTACTAGTGCATTTGATATCTTACTCTTCTGCTTATTATTAGTTTTACTGAATCCTTATTATTTTAGTATTATGATCGACCCGTTTTACCTTTTTTTCTTTATTTCTTGTATTTTATTTTAACCCAGTCGCCCGATGATGTCTATTGGGTGCCTTGTTTGGTACTCATGCTGCACTTTTGTACCTTTTTATGGTGCAGATACCGACAAGGGTTCTCAGCGATACCGTGATCGTGCAGAGTAGAGCTAGCTGATTTGAGAGATTAGGGTGAGCCTTACCGTCTGAGCCGATCATGGTTTCCTTGACCTTGGCCTTGTTTACTCAGTCCATAGCAGGCCTTGTATTGTATAATCTTTTACAGGAGATTTGTATTTTGTATTTTTTGATATATCCTGCATAGTAGCTCCATATGCTTCTGGCACTAGGTTTTGGGATTCAGGTTTTGTATGATTTCCCTATAGGCTTCTGTTATTATGTACTGTCTATGCTTTCATTTGATAGTTTGGTTGTTTTAAAAGCTTATAGCCCATT
This sequence comes from Withania somnifera, assembly GCA_039654485.1. Classification (NCBI taxonomy): domain Eukaryota; kingdom Viridiplantae; phylum Streptophyta; class Magnoliopsida; order Solanales; family Solanaceae; genus Withania; species Withania somnifera. The sequence goes on from JBDJHY010233760.1 coordinate 4,989, forward strand.
GCGTATAGCTCCGGGCTGTAGGGTTAAGCTTGTCTATAGGAGGGTTGTAGACGCTATCATTACCTTAGATTTTGGGTCATGACAATATATTTCGATTCTATTGTTAAATTTAGCTCTATTTTGTACACTATAATCTACGAATTATGTTCTACGCTTTAGTATAAATATTTTATTTTTCTGAGCTTCTAAGGTTACAGCTCGATTTTGGTTGGGATATTGACCCTGCTATTTATATAGAAATATGAGTCTTTTTTTACTCATAATGATACCTGGGTTACATTTTTTCTAGCCTTGCATAATTCCAAAACTTCGTACGTGATTTTTGACATTTGCCGCACACTTCTCAAGGATTTTCTAAAATCCTGGCAGCCTACAGTCTACTATCTATATTCTTTCCATTAGTATAGTATATGTATGGTAAAATGCCCGCTCAGGGCTAGGAATACTATTCGGGCCCCGATATGCTTATTCTTCTTTCTTATGGCCCATTTAGCTAACTTGTAGCTTTGCTACTTACCTTGGGGCAATCCCGTCTGCCCACATGTCTTATGCCGACTGTAGAATGTAGTGTGGTTGGGAAGGAGTAACATGTTTGATGCATATCATCATACGTGGACTCTGGACCATAGTGAGGTTAAGGAGGGGATTAAACTAGTGAGTAAAGCTTAGCAACTATCCCCCGATTTAGGATGGTGGCTTTAGCGCCTATCTAGGTAGACTGATTATTCTGTGTTCCACCTGATACATATATCGGATACTCCATTGTCTTATATGGTGACCTCGTACTTAGTCGGTATAGCTATACTAATAGTAGCTTCTTTGTGGGATGGCATTCTACCTAAATGGAAACGGCTATGTTAGGTAGTTCATAGCCTTGTGTGTTGATATTTTTCCTTGGTTTCATGCAAGCCTAGGGGTAGAAGGTATTTATCTGAGCTATGATGGCTCCGTAGTTCTCTTGTATATGTGTGTACCTGGGACATTAAGCATTTATGTCATCTCTGGTAAGGTTACCCAAGGGTCAGGACCATGGTTGGGCTTGGAGAGGTTATACTTTATATCCAAGGATTGGCATTCATCCTATAGATTCTGTCAGGGTATTTCCGAAAACTAGTTTCAAGTACTTATATCATTGTGTCTACACGTATGAGCACTAGAGCTCTATTTTACCTCCCCATCTGAGATGAGTCCCTTGCGAGTTCTATGGTATCAGGATATTTCCTTCATATGATAGTTGGATCATGCAAAGATGCAGGTGTGACTATATGGTTAGCTTAGGTTTCCACTAAGATACGAGGTATGGGCTAAGCTTGAGTTGTGGTACCTTATCTTGATGTCCATTCTATTGGTAGGCGGGTTATAGAATCTGCATATGGTTTAAGCCCCTCCATAGACCCTACCGATCCAGGTCGCCATGCATGGAGCATGATGCATAGTCTGGAGGAAGGGTATACATAGAAGCTGTGGTGTATGGTTCGATCCCTCCATGGGTCCTTCTCAATTTAGGACTATCCTAGAGAAGGAGAATATCGACACTCCTATGCATGTATGCAGTTCGAGTCCTCCACTAGTCCCTCTTGACTTGGGACCATCCCAGAGAGGGTGCATAGTGATAAGTATTTACACTTCTTCAACATCCCTCTTGACTCAGAACTATCCCAGAGAGGGAGCATATCGTTAATCAGTTTCACATTCAACACCAGTCCCTCTTGACTCGGGACTATCCCAGAGAGGGAGGATGTCGATATTCTCTTTATATTTCAAGTGTGCTCTCTACATTGCATCTTCCTACATTGACTTGGACTCCTCAGGGCTTACGGCGGAGTGTCCATTGGGTTATATTGGGCTTTTGTGATAATTACTAGTTAGATTAGACTTCTACTCTTCGGTGTGGTTGATTTCTTTCCGTACTATAATTACTGACACTTCACTAGCTACATTACCGATGTTACTCCTACTTTGTTAAGACTTTACTTATACTGGTTACTTTGGAACTCCAGACGCGGGTTGCATGTCGGCATGGTTTTCTTATGACCCGAACTATTTGTGTGTGTCCCACCAGGTTAGTGGACCCTTACACCTTTTGGGAGATACTGTACACACTGATGATTATTGCCTTTCCATGAACATATTAGCTACTATTGTAGGTGCCCTTTCGGGATTATTCATTATGTTCCATTACTCTACTTGCTTTGATCTATTTTTACCTTATTTATGCTTTTTGATGCCCGGTCATCATATGATGCCTACTACGTACCCGTTGTTTTTCTATTCATACTAAACTTCTGCATCTTTTCCTAATGCAAGTCCAAGTATGCGTCACTCAAACGAACGTGATCGAGCGCATTAACTAGTGTAATTTTTGGAGATTCGATGAGCAGTTGGCACTTTATTGACCTGTTTTCCTTCCAGTACTGGAGTTATACTAGTTGGGTATTGGATAGCTATTTTCTTATAGTTTTTCTCCATTGTGGGTTGTATTCTGTACTTCATGTATATAGATGCTCTACAACCATAACACCATATTTTGGGGGTTATATTTCGTTTTGTTATGTATTCTCAAGTCTCTGTTATGCCTTTCTTCTTTTTTTCTTCTTCTTTTGATTTTTGGGGCTCTTGCTACTGGCCCATCACTACCTACTCTGGACCAGGATTAGGCTTGTCTACTCATGACATGTAGATTCCATCACAACTTGATTTTCAGATCGTGACAACTATACACTTGATTTAGATTATAAGTTTTCTTGAATTGGCTAATTTAGTCTGAAATGATATTATAACAAAGCATTTGGGGCATAATTATATGGTTATTGTTGATATTGGAATTGATGAATTGTTGACACCATAAGAATCAAAGAACGTTTTTGATATTATTTGAGACTAATTCAAATATAAATAGAGATACCTGATAGCAATTGCCTAAAAAAGGCAGACATATTGTACCTTGAAATAAAATAGCCATGTCATATGAATTAGTTGAAGGAATTGATCATCCTTAAATGACTTGATCATATTGATATTTTTGTTGTGGTAACATGTTCATAATATGGCTATTATTTTATTTATTAAACCATTCATATATTAGAGTCCTACTAATTTGTTCATAATAATAGGTTTTAAAGAGGGTACCTTACCTCTAAGGATGCATGGCTTAGCTAGCCTCCATGGGTCCTGGACTGTGACGTGTATAGATATGCCATATGGTGTGTACTAAGGGTGTAGATAGATTAGCTAAGACCCATGGGTCCTGGTCTGTGATATGTAGATATGCCAATAGGAATATACATAGGAAAGACATATATTGTACCACTTCATATTGGATTTTGTTCATTTAATTTGTGGCATTAACTATCTGTCCATATTGACTAATTCATTGATCGTTATCACTTGAAATTACTCTATATATATCGATGAATAAAGATTATTTGGGCATTTGGTGATTACTTGTTTATTGGCCAAAGAGTTGTACTTACTTGGAAAACTAGTGTTGTCTTGAGACCACTTGATATTCTGATTTTATTCTAAGCTCGTTCACCTTATTGTTATTTTGTGCCAAATGTGGTAACTCGTTCACGCCATCTCTATTTGTCATTTAATGGAGTAACTTTCTCATGTTATTAATTACATGTGGTGATAACTTGTTCACTTTATTTCCATCTATGCCATTAAATAGGATCATTGCTCATTCTTTTATATTTTTTATAGTAACCTATTCATAACGTGATTTTGAAATACTTTGATCATATTAAGGACTTGTGGAGGACTTGGGATTCTGGATGCTTGATTGATATCTTGAAGGTGATATTGGGTGAAAAGGGGAAATAACGGAGGTTATGTATGACATTGAGACTGTTAGATTATATTTTTTTGGCATACTGTATATAAACTATTTGTAGGTAGTAGTATCAGAGTATTGGTCAGCTATCAGGGGTTCCACTTATAGTTTATAGCTATACTAGCTGAGGATGTTGTTGATTACCGTGGTTTTTGTACTCACTCCTTGATTTTCTGTACTCTTGTGTAGGTTTAGGGTCTAGGACTTCATTCTTGGATCGACTTCTGTCCCAAGGAATCTTAGAACATTTGGAGGTAGCTATTCATCTCATCCTCAGTTACCGAAGAGCTACCTTTTACTTTCTTTCAGTTATGATGTCTTTACTTTTTAAAGGCTATTTAAAGACTACGTATTGTTGTATAAACTACATTATTGTCTTGTATACGATGGAAAAATAATTTTTATAATATAGTATGGTTGTCTACTTTAAATTCTATATATTTTTTTTTATTATTTATAATATTTTTCGCACTGGAATACATTGGTTGTTCGTCATCATTAATTTGGATGACCTTTTGTGGAGCGAAAGATAGGTGTCATCACGATTGGATTTTGGGTAGTAACCAAAGCTCTATCCAAGTTCATTAGAGTCTTACGAATCGCTGTAGAGACGTTCGTTACTTATCCTCGAGAGGTTATGGAACTCTAGGAAATATCCTTTCATTCCTTCTACGTGGTTGGTTTGCATGTGCTAAGTCCTAGCATTATTTATTCGATAAATAGTGAGGACCAAGGCTAGGGAAAAGGGTAGGACTAGGGAATCAAACCAAGTTAGAGGACAAGTCAGAGCAGACTCCTCTAAGCCTAAGATTGATAGAGATGGGGGACAGATCCCTCCGGAGCATGTGACAGCCTCACCATTACAAGATACTTTAATTAGAGTTCTCAGGAGTGTTAGAGAGTATGAGTAATTACCCTCATGGTCATTTATGAGAAATATGTGATGCTTTACATTCTAAGCATTTCAGTAGCTTCCCCAAGTCATTTATGACTTGTTCAGGCTAGTAGTTTCAGATGTCTGATTTGGTCAACATTTTCCCAAAACAACCTCGGATCCCTATTTCAACTGCATTGTTGAGTACTAAATGTCATTTTGGGTGTGCATGCATAGTTTGTTTGCATAAATTAGTCTCTGAATACATTTTTAGTGGTGATTCAAAATGGTTCTATTCCTTACTATTTGATGTCGAACACCTGCAACTGCTGCAAGTGACTTTCTCTTTGCGATTGCGAAACACATTTATGCGATCACGATTCATTTCCCAGTTATACCACGCGATTGCGAAGTATCTTTATGTGATCACAATGCTTTACCCCCAACCCCTCACTCCCCGCAGTTACACTACTTGATCACGGAGACTCTAACGCGATCGTGATGCCAAGGAAAAGTACTTTACGCGATCGCGACCTGTGATGACACAATCGCTAAAATTCCTACATGACCCTCAGTTCATTATTACACAAACCCTTTGCAATCTTACTCTGTTTCTGTGAGAAAACTCATTTCAAACATCATACCAAGGTTGATATAGATCCCCAAATGTTTCTCCTTCAATTTACACGCAAATTGGTAAGTTTCTCCTTTGTTTTATTTCTCGAAATTCCATGTTTTCTCCATTAATAGGACCAAGTAATGAAGAAGATGAATTCATGACATAATTCCCATATTATTGATAATTCCTCGTCCTTTGAGTTTATTTTTCTGCATAGGATAGTTAATTCATCAAATCCTAACGTTTAATTCCGTAAAGATTGCATCTTTGATCCCTTTGTAGTCAAATTTGTCTGGCTGTTTTGAAGGCCTTCCCACACTCAAATTTTTCTCATTTTTGGAGCACGGGTCCCTAGTAACATTGAAAAAACCATAGTGAAGTTTATTTTCATTTTAGGTAAGAGGGCCTTATATGCCCATTTTAGGCCTAGTCCGAAACTTTGTATAATTTATACTGTTTATCTAGAATTTATATATGGAATACTATTTTTCAAGTTTCAGAGAAATTGGAGTTCATTTGATATCAGTCGGAGTATTATTTGCAAGTTTGCAGTGCTTTATCATCCGATAATAGGTAGGCTCGTGGGACTATCTCTGGGTTTATAGATTTAATAATTGTACTAAATAGCTTCCATGGATTGGGTATCTAGATGGT
>JBDJHY010233789.1:0-10175 GCA_039654485.1 Withania somnifera
ATGGCCTGAGTGGCCCTGCATGAGGGAAAATCTCTTGAAAGGTTTCCTTGATCTCCCCACTTAAATCATCCCTCACAAGCCAATATCTAGGAACCGTGGTGTAGCCTTTGGCATAGTGAATCACCCATCCACACTAAAAAATAAACTACCCCATCTCTGGCCTGACCACGGGGTCCATCAACATGCTCCTGTGAACCTAAAAATAGGCCCATAATAGGCTAGCCACTTGACCCACTATCGAAAGTCTGAAGTGAAGCATGATACTTTTGGCTAGTTAGGACCCCTCTTCCAAAATTACAACCCCCGTATTAGGACCCCAAAAAACTGCTTTGATGGCGGTGCCTCTTGTAGCTGCCCCTTTGGGCCTGGCAAGCTAAAATCTCCATATAACAGGCATGGTCCACAGCATCCAGGAATGATCTCTGCAACACTAATAAACACTCAAACTAACTTCATAGATCCAATCTTAGTTCATTTGTGAAGCGCAAAATCGGCTCTTCTTTAGTATGTAATAAGCATTCCTTGATAGATTAATAAAGCAGACCTCGTACTCAAAATTATCATAGTCGCTTGGCGCAAGATTGTAAACTGAGCTTGCAATGCATAATGTGTGATCCTAGGCATATAATGGGCCATGAAAGCCCCTTGAGAATGTCCCAAATTTAATAGGGCTGACCTTGGTGGCATACGATCCCTGAACTCTTGCCACCACTGACTAGTGGCACCCTCTAACAAATAAAAAGTAAAACCAGCACCATGCATCTCTAGCAACTCCAAAGTACTTAGATATTCCTCGCATAAGATGATAACTCATGGGACCATTGTTCTCCCAAAACCTAGTATGGGGAATTATGTAAAAAGTGATCTAACATCTTCCATACCTTGAATATGCATATAGAGAGAGTTGGTGCTGGCATAGGTGCAGGTGCTGTAGAAATGGAAATAGTAGTTTGTAATAGAAAGGTCTATGGCACTAGAATATTATTGGAGCTGTAGGTATTGGGGGAGGCAATGCACCCTATGTCGGTCCCTGAGTAGATCATTGGGGCCTATCTGCCTATACCTCATCAAGCATCTATAACAGCTGCCATAATAGATCTCTAAAATTGATAGGTGGTGGCCGTACAAACTATGGTGGTGGTACAAAAGCAGCCTACGGCTACATAAAAGCTAGGGTGATAGAGATCGATAGAGCATCATCCCTTAACCCCTTCAGACCTACTAGGGAAGGGTCTTGATCTACTGAAGAACCTCGAGTATGCACCACTTGTGAAAGAGTGAAGCCAAGATAATTTTTAAAAATGGTACTTTCTCCAATGCTAAAGAAATTGACTAACTTAGGTTCTAAATTTTCATGACCCAAAATTCTGATCATGATGGCGTCTATAACCCTCCAGTAGACAAGTCTAACCCTATAGCCCGGAGCTACTTGTAATAGGCCATAGACACTCATAATCAACAAAACGAGCAACAACATTATCAAATATATACAATAGAGGAAGTATAAGTATTTATATAAAACTGGTGTCAATAGCATATGGAGCTACTAAATAGATCCAAAAGAATAATATATACAAATACAACTCCTACAAAATATATAATGACTCTCATGGTCATTTATCAGAATTGCGTGATGTTTTTCATGCTAGATCTTTCCAGAAGTTACCCTAAGTCATTTATGACTCACTGGGATTGGTAGTGCCATTCCCTAGAGGCTCGATTGATATTTATCACAAATTACTTTTTTTAGATCCTAAAACTAAGTACTCATTGACTTAAATCAACTTTCCCTCAAGACGATCTCAGAATCAAATTTTAAAAGTTTCATTAGCTCTGAAAACTCGAATAAAGTCTAGATGGACCTTAAGTTCATGTTTCAGAGTCTATCTCGAATAAAGTCTAGATGAAACTTAAGTTTGTGTTTTGGTGTCTTCTTTTTTATTTTGTGAAAATTTTTGGGTTTCCATTTCACTTAAGGCTAAAATTGGAGCTAACGTAGTCTTTTGGGGTTCAAAGAGTCAAAATAAAGTTTTGAAACTTCTATCAGCTTTGGAATGGTGATTTTAGGCTAGGTGTTGGTTAGCTTACCATAGTTGTCGGGGTGTTTTTGAGGTGTTGGATGCAGTTTTGAGTATTTTAGACCCACGAGTTGACTTGGTCAAATTTTTTTGAAATAACCTCGTATCCAAATTTTGACTACATTATCTAGTCTAAAATGTTGCTTTAGGTGTGCTTGCATAGTTTGTTTACGTAAATTGGGCCTTGAACACATTTTGAGTGGTGTTTAGAGTCTTTTCCCCTAAGTAGTTTTTGTTGTCCAAAGCCTGTATCTGGTGTAGGTGAGGTGTTAATCGTGACCGCGTAACATTCCTACAGGCTCATAATGCTCTCATATTTTTCTTCAATGGGATCATGGACTTACCCATGTGATTACAATGTGTTACTCTAGTTATTCATTGCGATCACGATGCCTTCTTACATGATCACGATGTACTCCTATTTTCTCTTTCAATGCGATCACGTGCACTCACTAACATGATCACGAATAACCATTTGTTATTTATTCATCATGATCGCGATGGAAAAAATTATCACCCTTACTTCTCGCGACATAAATTCACGTGATCGCAAAGAGCAGGTACCTGGTAGTATAAATATTTCCTGCACGATTTTTATGTTCATTCCACTGTTAAAACCTTTACATTTTTTCTCTTTTTTGGGATAAATCATCCTAAAAGTTCATCAAATATTGAGGAAAGTTCCCCAACGTTTCCCCACTATTGGTAAGTCTTCTTCCCCTTTTAATTTCTTGGAAGATAAAGCCTTTCCTTCATTGTTTCTCCATTTATGAATTCTTAATTTCATCAATTATATTTGAAGTTATTGAGTAAATTCTTATTCATTGGGGCTATTTTACTTCTTTGTAATTTCTTTTTAAAATTCCATTGTATAAATCCATGAAAGATCGAATCTTTAACCCCATTTATGCTCAATTTCACTGGACTGTTCAAGGGACTTCCTTTGTCATAATTTTGCTCAATTGAGTAGCATGGGTTCCTGGTAATTTTAGGAACCCCATGGCAAAGCTTATTTTTGATTCCTACAAGCATGCCCTACAGGACCATTTTAGGCCTGGTCTTGAACATAGTGTAATTTATATCATTAGACTTGTATTGATCCCAAGATTGTTAATTCGTAAGTTTCAGAGTTATTGGAGACCTTTTGATATCAGTCGAAGTAATATTTTGAATTGTTGAGCATTATTCGTTAGACAATAGGTAGGGTCTGTGAGGCTATCTCTGGTTATATATCTTTGATATTTTACTAAATAGCATTCATGGGTTGGTTTTCAGGGTTTTTACCGTTTACTTGAACCTTTCTTTCGTTCTGTCCCCCATTTGTTACCTATTTTGGTGTTCAAGTTAATACAATCCCCGTGACTTAAAAATTAGACTTGTTGTGCCTGTGCAAGGCCTAGGTGGTTTTTCACTATATATTTACATTGTTGATATGATGTGTATTCATTATACAAAAGGTTGGGCCACAAGCTTTGTTTGAGAGTGCACTGGGGCTGGGTCAGTGTCATCACATAATTAGTTAGACGTGAAGGCTAGACATTAATAATATTGAGGATGATGGAAAACTACATAAACTGATAACTTGGAATAGACTAATAATAATATAAGTTAAATAACCTTTTAACTATTTTAGAATCGGGGTGCACCGAGCACCCGATATTACATTTCTACTTGTTTTAGTCTAGGTTTTACAACTTGACATCGGGAAATATTACCTTAACTAATAAAAGGATGTAAAATATGTCTAACTTCATTCAACAGTGAGTATAGCCACTGGCACTTGAGACCGTCATCGTACGTTAATGAGTACAACTTTTTGTTAATCATACACACACTGGTTTGGAGACTTTGAGATATTATTCCCTTGAGGACATTGGTGATACCATGATATTGAGGCGTTGAATGCCCTGACTTTTCGAGATTACGGGCTACTGAGATTATTGATATGAGGCATTAAATGCTAGATTTGAGTCCCCTTGAGGCTCTATGGTTTGGGATGTGAGTTTATGATGACCTTAGAGATTATACGTGGTAGGCATACCTCCATGGACCTTGCCTATAAGCTGCAGCAATGCGACAGAAGGGATTAGGATGGAGAGGGGATATATAGGAACTAGGGTTAGACTTACATGGATTTTGCCTGCTGGGCCTACGGATATCGGAGGAGAAACGTATATAAGACTGGTTACTTCATGTAAGTGTATTTACTTTTCTGTAATTGTCTTCCTCATTGTACCCCTGACTGAGATGTTAAGCCTATGAGTTAGTTGGGTTTATCTGTTTAATTTATTTATTATATGGTTGATTTACTTTTTTTATTGTAGTTCTACTTTTAGACTTTTTAGTTATGTGGGATAATTGTGCTAGTTACGTTTTAATTATTAATCCTTCCCTTACTTGAGGTTACCAATATACCATCCATGTTCTCTTCCTGTCTTCCAGTTGACTCTTGATTACTTATTGTTATTATTCACATATATTGCAGTAGAATTTTAGGTACATTTCTTCTTTCCTGAGATCCTATTATGTTATTTAGCTAGCGATTATCTGTTCTACTTGTTCTTGAATCTTATCTAAGTATCTAGCTTCCATGATGTACTATTTTCTTCTGTGACCCTACTTTGATGTATTCTGTTATTTACTACTTTTATTATTTTTATGTATCTAGTCATCCCTCGAAGACTACTGGGTACAATTTTCTTCGCGACTTGTACTCATACAACACTTTTTTCCCAGGTACAGATCTGAGTATTAGTGGGCGACATTGATTAAGGTATGCCGTTTGTTCTTGTTGGTAATTACTTCAGAGATTTTTGGTGAGCTTGACATCCAGCTATCCTTGTTACTCTTCAAATTTGTACTGATCTCTTTATACTTTTGGAGATACATTTATATTACAGTATTGGATTTATGTTCTATTTTTAGAGGTTCTATTTTATATACACAGATTTGAGTCTTGGGAGTTGTTGATTCTATAATTATATTATGATATTTCTTCATATTCCCTTTCCTTTATACCTTATTATTACACTTGTACTTTCCGCTATTGGTGACGGTAGCCCTTTGTTTCGGGCTACAAGGTTGGTTCTCCAACTGGTGGGATATTAATTGACATCATGATTTGACAAATTGGGTAATTAGAAATAACAGTACACTAGGCCTGTTATGAATAAATTAAGAAGACTAAAACAACAAGGAGCCCACGATCAGTTCAAATGACAAAGCTCATCGTGGTCTCCATAGATCAACAATATCTACCTAGCAAGATCTCAGCATCTTGGGTAACCCTCATCGGTATCTGCATCACAAAAATGGTACAGAAGTAAAGCACGAGTACCAACATAAGTACTCAGTAGGCATCATAGGCCAACTAGGATTAATAAAATACAAGTAAGAAATGGCATGGAAAGTAAAATAGGTCTGTAATAGTAAGAAAGTAGTAGTAAACTAGCTAAAGAGATAGGAAAGGTTGTGTGAGCAAAAATATGTCCACTACTAATAGGGAATAAGTACAGGAGTTATACAAACAATATAAATTAGACCTTCGTACAATGATAATGGACAAGTACTTCGCAGAACCCAAAAATAAGGGAGCGTACCTAAACTCTATCTAAGTGCCAATACTAATCTAACCACGAAGGTAACCCAAGTAATAAAGCATAAATATAAATGCAACTAACTAAAGAATAGGAAATAAACACATAAAAACCTACCTGGAGCCCCATTTCATCGATAGGAAAAAACAAAAAAATCAAACCCACTGTGACCCCCTTAAGCCTGATGAGTCCAAACAACACGAGAATGAATGCTTGGGGATGCTGGAAAAAAATACAATTGGTGAAAAATCATACCATGGGTCTCTACCCTAATAATGCCAACCCCAAAGGTCTATTCCCCATTAGTTCCAATCTCAGGGTCTATCCCCTGTAGGACCGCACCCCTAAATCAAATACAGGGTCTATATCCCATCAATGCCAATCTTAAGGTATATTCCCCCAGAGGATCGTGCCTCTAAATCAAACACAGGTTTTGTACCCCATCAATGCCAATCTTAGGGTCTATGCCCTGCAGACCGTACCTTCATATAAATTACAGGGTCTATTCCCAAATAGTTCCAATCAAAGGGTCTATTCCTATTGGACCGCGCCTCTAAATCAAATACAAGGTCTATGCCTTAGTGCCAATCTCAAGGTCTATTCCCTTAGGACTGCACTTCTAAAGAAAATGAAGGGTATATGCCCAATAATGTCAATATCATGGTCTACATCATGAAGGACTGCACCTCTAAATCAAATGCATGGTCTATGCCCCAATAGTGCAATTCTCAAGGTATATGCCCTTGAGGACCGCACCTCTAAATCTAATGTAGGGTCTATGCACCAATAGTACCAAATATTATTATCTCATAATAATAATATCTCCATGACAATTTAAAAATGGTATTCCATTATATTTTAAAAATATTTCCATACCAGTAAGTGTTCATGGCATAAGTATATGTATAAGCAGTAAAAACTCATTTTCTTCAATCATTAGGATAGAAAAACTTTCGGTTCTAATTATCTCATAATATACCTCTACCTTAGCCTCGGGCATCGCCTATGCTTAGTCTACCAGAAACAATAATTTAAGATTAATGATCACAGTGCAACTATAATAATAACAATAAGAAGTGATATGAGAAAGGATAGCACCTACCTGTCCAAGCCATTCACAAGGAGCCAGGCTAAGGAGTTCGGCACTACCTGCTACCATGTGGAAGAGTGATTTTTGGGAAGCCGTTTTCAAGACACATCAAAGGGTATTTAAACTATGGGAAGCTTGTAACTTTCAAGATGAGGACATTCCAAAACTTGATGAACCTATTTGAAGATTTAAGAACTTTGGGGGCTACTTTGATATCTTGGATTACTCTGGGCTAAAGTGCCATTATTGAAACTTGTAATAAGTATAGATATTAGAGTTTTCATTACTTTTTGGTAGACTTTGATGAAAAACATTTGAACTCCTTTGGGAGAGTAGTTAATCTTCTTGCATAGCTTTAGACATACTTTAGCATAATTGTAGTGAGTAATTGAGGGTGGATTCCCTTAGTTGCTAGTTATAACTTCTTATTTACATTCAATCAAAGATTTTCCTTTTGTGGATTCAAGTTGATTTCCATAGATTCTTTTGGTAATTTATCGTCGATTCACAGGTTCAATTGAAATGTAAGGGTAACTAGTCCCTTGTTATTCATAAATCGGTGGATTTATTGTAAGTTTCCATATATCTTTTATCTTTGTTTCTTTCTCCCTCATTTTTTGTGTGCCTTTTATATCAATCCACTTCATTTGTATAAAATCCTAGGCTAGTAATTTGTTCGTCGAATTACAATCTTCAGTTTAATAAAAAAAAAAATTTAAAAGGGAAAATTCAAAATTTTGGAAAATTTCTAGAAATTTTTGAGTTACTATTTGATTTTTGGTGTTTTCGAGAGTTATAATCTTGTTCCCTAGTGTTTTTGGTTTTATATCTTCAATCTTAATTCAATTTGGGTTGTTTGGAACATTCACCATTATTGACCTTAAAGGTGTAGAACTAGGGTTCATTGGGTTGCAATTTTGGGTGTGTTTTGGGCGTAAAAAGCAGTGGGTTTTGTTATTCACCATTATTGACCTTAAAGGTGTAGAAATAGGGTTCACTGGGTTGCAATTTTGGGTGTGTTTTGGGCATAAAAAGTAGTGGGGTTTGTTCCCCATAGCGAAGGGAGAATGTGGTCGAAATTTGGTGCAAAATAGAGTTCATTTGATGGTGGGTGGGTTTTGTAAATTTGCAAGTGTTCTTCGTATCTTCATGTGGAGAAGATAAAGAACTAGTACGTTTGATCCATCATCCTCATGTCAAAGTCTTATTTTGGTGTTTAAAGGTTTATAATATTATTTACCAAGTCATTAGGACCCTAGATATCAAATTTTATTCAATTCCGGGTTAATTTGGATAGGTTTGAAAATTTAGTGTTCTTGGTGATGTTCATATCTTGATCATTGAAGATCTAACATTTTGGTGTTGTTTAATCCACATTAGGTGTGTTTTGAGTTGGAAAAGGTCTAAGTACATGTCAAATTACCATTTAGGGAAAGTATAAGGTCACAATTACAAAAGGGGGACCACAAGGAAAAATCCCATACAAGGTTCCCAGGTGGATTGTTCAAGACGACGACCAACCTAGCATAGGACGGCAGTTCGCCTCCCTGGACGGTGGTTAGGAAAGGAAAGAAATAGGTTACCACCCTCTAGATGGAGGAGTTTGCTAGCTAAAAGTTTCTTCCAACTCATTTGAACCTCGCCCTTCACTTTTAAGGCTATGCCATCCTAAGGTGCTGCTAAATGGATGGATCTTATCAACATCCATGAATGATAAATCATAGATCGAACCACCGAATTGAAAAAATTGGGTGCTATCATAAAGCTTTGTATCGGCTAAGTTCACGAGTTGGAGATAAGTAGACTTGAACCGCTGACATCCGCCGCAGGGTAAACGACCGCCTCTCAGATCTCCTGACTAATTCTACCATAGAGGCTAATGGTAGACAATAACTCCACCCCGAACATAGCTTACAACTTTCATTGTACTGTGCTCTCCAAACAGGAACTCTTCTCAAAATCTCACTCAAAAGGTACGATCCATCCTCACCTACAGCAGTCAAGTTTGATCAAATTAGCCCCGAAATTGTTCTAAAAAAGGTTTAATTCTATAGCTTAAATTTTAATTCATTGTTTCCTTTCTTGATTTTGAAAGCTAGTTCATAACTAGTAATTAGTCTACTTAGTTGTTAATTATTTCTTAGAGTCGTTTCTTTTCGTACAATTTTGCTCGAGCTTTTTTTATTTACATAATCATTGCAACTTCTTGATTCAAGTCCGATTCCATAATACGTTCAGTGTCTATAAGAATCCATTCCTCTATAAAACTTGAAAAACTGTAATTGTTTGTGAAAAGCTAGTGCACTATCAACTTTGGGAATGAATCCTAGGAGGTTAATCGAGCGACACCTACCAGTGAACGTGAGGCTTTTGCTACTAACTTGGTTTGCTAGTTTTGCATGATACAATGCCACAACAACATTTGGAAAAAATTCAAGAAGGGGAGAGCTCCAGACACACTATGGAGTCTCTTACCAAGCAATTGGCCCAAATGTTAGGCACCATAGCAAGTATAAGTGATAGGATGACTGTTTTGGAAGGTAATGAAGTGCAGGAGAGTCGTCGTACACTGTTAAAGATGAGGGTTTGGATAGAAATATAGAAACATCTCCTAATATCTCCCCGTATCAACCAATAGGGATAAATAACATCGGCAGGAAAAAGAACCCATGCAACATTCCCAAGAGCAGGGACCGCACATTCATATAACAATCCACTCGTACCACCACCATTCTACAGACATATGACAAGCCACAAAGGCCACTGCAAATCCCTCCTCAAATAACAAAATATACATATGTATGAACACCAGCCACTTAATCTACAAATGACTACCACTCCACCTCCAAATACACATCAACAAGACAACTTGTATAATAACCAATCAAATGAATACCATGATGAAGGGTATGGTTACGAAGTGTTTCCTGAGGATGATCGTTATGAAGTTTTCATAACTATTGAGGTAGGGAAGGAGGAGTTAGGGGCCAGGGAATAAACCAAGGCATGTGAATCTATGGCTACGGAGGTAGAGGAGATAGGAACCAAGTTAGAGGGGATAGGATGGGAGCTTGGGAGGAACCGAATGGTGGAGTAAATGAAGGGGTGATACAGGTCATGGCATCAATACCATAAATCTCAAACTACCCACCTTCAAGGGAGGTAGTGATCTAGAGTACTTCATTGCCTAGAAACTCTAAACCTGACAAACAGTGTTACAAAAGCAATGAAACCTAAATATGCCATTACCTAGTTCGGAGGATATGCTCAACTTGGTACGAAGTGCATGTAAGAATGAGGGCCATGAATAACAACTTTGTGAACCTACTTGGAAAAAATTGCTAGCACCGATGGGGAGAGGTATGTTCCCCCAATTATCTTAGGGACATGCTCAAAAAGGTGTATGTACTT
>JBDJHY010233809.1:0-10969 GCA_039654485.1 Withania somnifera
TTGTTTGGCATACCTTGCATATATTAGAGATGTTAGTGCAAATTCTTCAACCCTGATTCAATAACTATTGTCATTGAGTATCTTGAAATAATTTCAGTTGACCTTCCTAGCCTACCACCTGAGGGGGATATTAATTTTGACATTGAGTTAGAGCTGGGAACATGGCCTATTTCTATTGCTCCCTATCGTATGGCACATGTAGAGCTGAGATAGCTCAAGACTCAGCTTCAGGATTTGTTGGATAAGAGTTTCACCTTGGGGTTCTCCTGTTTTATTTGTAAAGAAGAAAGATGGATCTTTATATATATATATCGATTATATGCAGTTAAATAGTGTTACGGTGAAGAATAAGTATCCTATGCCTTGTATTGATGACTTGTTTGACCAGCTTCAAGGTTCATCCATCTTTCCTAAGATTGATTTGAGGTCGAGTTAGCATCAGTTATGGATTTGGGCTGAGGATATCCCAAATCCAGCATTTAGGATACATTACATTCATTATGAGTTTCTTGTGATATCTTTTGGGTTGACTAATGCAGCCGTAACCTTTATGAATATGACGAACTATTTGTTCAGGACCTATTTTGATTCTTTTGTTATTGTGTTTATCAATGACATTTTGGTATATTTGAGAGTAGGGAGGATCATGAGCGTCATTTGCAGATTGTTCTTCAGACTTAGAGAGATCATAGGGTATTTGCCAAGTCTCAAAGTGTGAGTTTTTGATTGATTTAGTTGTATTCCTTGGACATATAGTGTCAAAAGAAGGTATTGGTATGAATTCAACTAAGATTATAACTGTCCGTGATTGGCCTAGACCGACTACTCCTAATGAGGTGTGCAAATTATTTAGGCGTGCTAGTTATTACTGTCATTTTGTTGAGGGTTTTTGTTCTATAGCAGTGTCATTGACTATATTGAATAGAAAGTATATTACTTTCAAGTGGTCTGATGAGTGTGAGACATCCTTTTAGAGATTTTACTATCTTGACCTCTAGTCTGTGTTGACATTGCCAATAAAGGGTCAGAGTTTCTCCATCTATTTTGATGTTTTGGTATTGGTTTGGGTTATTTTTTGATGTATCAGAGTCATGTGATTGCTTATGCTTCTAGGCAACTTAAGGTTCATGAGCACAACTACCTCACCCATGACTTAGAGTTGGCGGCGGTAGTTTTTATGCTCAAGATTTGGTGCCACTATCTTTATAGAGTCCATTATGAGATAGTCACTCATCATCGTAGTCTTTAGTACATCATGAGTCAAAGGGATATTAATGATCTCTAGTGGATAGGATCAAGTTACTAAAGTACTATGACATTTCTATCTTGTATCATTTGGGCAAGACAAACGTGGTAGCGGATGCCTTATACTGAAAGACGGTGAGTATGGGTAGTTTGGCAACCTTTTTGTTTTTTGAGGCAATTTCTTTGGATGTCCATTCCATGAATATTCATTTGGTTCGACTTGAGATTTCAAATTTAGGACACGTTATTTCTAGTATTAAATCCCCGTTCTTCTTTGATTGATCATATTCGACAACTTAAGCTTAATGACCCAACTTTGATTGATATGCGTGATTGATTGTTGCATGGTGAGCCCCATAAGGCTACATTGGGGTCATATAGTGTTTCGATATTTGGGGGCCGAATTTTTGTACCTAGAGTTGGTGATTTTTTTTGATTGATTCTTCGTAAGGCCCACAATTCCTGATATTCCATCCATCCTAGTGTAACTAAGATGTAAAGAGATCTGAAGCAGATTTACTGGTGGAATGTTATGAAGAGAGATATTCCTGAGTTTGGTTTAGGTGCTTGAACTGTTAGCAGGTCAAGTTTTAGCACCAGAGACCAGATGGTTTGTTACTGAGGCTTTCTATTCCTGAGTAGAAGTGGGAACATATTACTATAGATTTTATTTTAGGCTTACCTCAGACTCCTCGCAACCATGATTCAATTTTGGTCATTGTTGAAAGGTTGATTAAGTCTATACACTTCATTCCAGTTCATACATATTATTGAGATGTTAACCTTTATCTATCCTTAGTATGTGGTTTGATAGCATGACATACTAGTTTCAATTATCTCAAACGGTAGTATTTAGTTCACTTTTTAGTTTTGAAGAGCATTTCAGCGTGGTATGGGTACTAAGGTTCATCTTATCACAATATTTAATCCTTAGATAGATGGTTAGTCTGAGAGGACTATTCAAGTCCCGGAGGACATGTTGAGAGCTTGTGTTCTTGATTTAAGTAGGTCTTGGGATCAATATTTGGTTTTGGTAGAGTTTGTGTAAAATAATAACTACCATCCTAGTATTCAGATGGCTCTATTTGAACCTTTATATGGTAGGAAGTGTTGTTAAACTATTTGTTGGTTCGATACATTTGAGTCTAGATTGCAGGGCACTGACCTACTTTAGGATGCCTTGGATACGGTTCAATTAATTCAAGATAGACTTTGGGATTCCCAGAGTAAGCAGAAGAGATATTCATATCGCTGCCTTCATGCCTTGGAGTTTGGTATGGGTAATTATATCTTCTTGTGGGTATCTCTTATTAAGGGCATGATTGAGATATCTTAGTCCCCAATATCTTAGCCCATTTGAGATTCTTGATCGGATTTGTAGTGTTGCTTATAAGTTACCATTGGCTCTTATGATTTTAGTTGTGCATCTGATGTTTCATGTTTCTATGTTGAGACATTATGTCCCTGATCAATCGCATTTGCTTTGGTATGATTCAGTTCAGGTTGATGAGGGTTTATCGAGTGTTAAGGACCCATGTTGGTTTTGTCTAGAGAGATGAGTTTAGATTTGTGAGATTCTGATGGTTAAAGTGTAGTAGAGGGATCATTCCGTGGAGGAGGCCATTTGGCATATCAAGAGTGAGTTGAGGTATCAGTATCAACATCTGTTTGAACCTTCACATATTGACCCTTTTTGACTTTCGGGGATAGAAGTTCTTTTTAGTACTAGATGTTGTAATAATCCTTCTGGTCATTTTTGTAATTTTGTAAGGAAAAGGCATAAAACCATAAAAATCAAGTGTAACTATAAAGTAAAGTGCATGGAACCAAAAATAGGACCTAAAAACTACTCACTATATATAAAGAATCAAATAAAAAGAGATAAGCCCGCTATCCCATATTACCAGAAGGTACAAATAAGTAAAGCTTACCAGCTAACATCCATACTACCAAAAGGTATTATCTAAGAAGACAAATGTGGAAAGTAACATAGACATAAGTATGCTAAAATTAAACATGTACGCTCCTCTTCTGAAAGTCCGTAGACATGGTAGGAAGTAACTAATGGAAAGAATCTCCCGTATACCTTCTACTCTACTGTTTTCCCCTCCCTCGATCGTACTACATACTGGACCAAGTCTGCAGGGTCCATGGTGGGGATCACCTTGCATACTAGTAACTATCATAATAGGAGTATCATACTAAATATGGCAACATCTCATATTGTATCATTTCTTAAATGCAGACGCCCATTCGCAATCGGGTTTAAAATTTTGATGTCCGTGCCCAATTGCAACTGAGACTAAATTAGGTAATGGTTAATATTCAATGTCTGACATCGATCCAGAGTTATAAGTAATAGAAGCATCATATACCTGGTGCCATTTTTAAGGCCTGGACTAAAACAGTAGAAAATAATATTACCGAGGGTGCCTAATCGACAATCGAGTCTTAGAATAATTTTAAAAAAATCATAAACAGTTTATTTTAGTAAAGAGTCCACTTAAAAACCAATTTCATATCAGGATTATTCAGTAATATAAAAATCTCTATGATCATATCATAAAGATTTGTGCTCAACTTCATTATCAAAATCTAGGAGTAATGCAAGTCAATATATAAAAATAGGCCCTTAAGGCCAATAAATATCTAAAAAGGCGCTTAAGAAGGCCATACAAGATTTCAAAATCATTAATACTGGGCTTATAGACATAAACAATAGAAACCAATGCACAAAATCTCTACAACACGATGATGACATGCATGAATCATATGAGTATAATCATAGTCAAGGATCACAAAATGTCCTGCCGGCCCTGCATAAGCTCGAAATCACTATAACAAGCATAACCAACCAAATTAATATTCGAGACTCATGTGCATTCCCGATAATCCCACCATCTATGTTTTATAGGTTGTGTATACCACTCAGGGCCACAAGGTAATTTATAAACAAATTACAATACCAATATGTAATCAATAACCAGCCTAAAGAAGCAGACAGGATCAAAGGTACCAACCTAATATTCCCAACAAAGGATGCTAACTAGTATCATTACTTTTCATATAAGCCAAGTCGAAGAACGTAAGTTGTGTCCTACTTGTCCTCTGAAGACAAGCTCACAAATATAGGGTAGAAGATGACTGGACTGCTCCAAAACTCTAAAAATATGCAAACAAGTTCGAATGATCATGAATAGAAAAATAATAATTTACATATTAATATAATTCAAGTGATACTCATAAAGCTATGAAAATAACGGGGGTCAAAATATGGGTAAAAAGGGGCCTACAAATGCAATCCAAAACTTCAAATAAAAGGTATCAAAATGTTCTTCACATTATAGGAAACTCATACCCAAAATTTGGAGCTAAGACGATTAATAAATAATCTTGAAATGATGAACTAAAGTGTAGAAAAACTTTAGAAATTTGGGAAAAATTGAGTGAAATTCGATAAATATAAAGTGGAAACTTACCAATGATTGATGAAGAATCAAATAAATCAAGTTTCCAACGTCACCCAATCGTTTATGCAAAGACCTACGAATTTTAATAGAGGTTTTAGAGTGTTTAAAGATGGAAAAATAGGGAATGATAGCTGAAAATTAGGGTTTTAAACTATTTATACCTGACAGATTTTCCTTCATCGCGATCATGACAAGGCGACCGTGATTATGAAGGTCAATTTCTAGGTAAAACCGCATTTGCGTAAATGAACCTTCGTGTCATTTTTGCATTTTTACATTTTATTGCATATTAGATCTTCGCTATAGCAGCCCTATGTCATTTTTTACTTATCTATACTGATGGTTCGGTTCCCAAGTCGTTGGTTGTTATATTTTTTTCCTACTTCAAGGCCTGAAATTTTAATATCATTTACCCCGGTCAACATTCCTTAAAAATAATCTCAAAATCAAATTTCAGTAGTTTACGTGAATTTTGGTCTAGACAGACTCCCGATTCATGTACAAAAGCCTTCATTATGAGTTTATCTCTTTGTATGTTTTATGAGCTTTTTAGTTCATAAATAGAGCTTGGGTAGTCTCTTTATGATCGGAGCTTCAGATTGGAAATCTAACTGTGTCACTAGCTCTGATACGTCGAGTTTAAGTTAGGTGAGGATTTATTCAAGATTTGGGATAGCCAAGCTCATTTTAGGTATTGGGTTGGAATTTATATAATATAGGATGAGGGTTACTTTAGTTAATATTTCATCAAAACGATCTCAGATCAAAATTTAGTTTATGTCGTTGAATTTGAAATGTTTTTTTTTTTCATTAAATTTACATATTTGTTTTGTGTTCTTCGAGTTTCAAATGCATCCCGTATCAGTACTCAAAGTTTCAAGTTATAGTTGGAATTCTTTTTATCTGGTGCCTACTATTTACTCATTGTGATCGCAGTCTCATGGTCGCAATCGTGTATTTTTTATCCCCATACCTTTGCGATTGTGGTAGTTCCCTCGGGATCGCGGAGCTTTGATCCCTCCTATTGACCTAACTTTGTTCTTCACGATCGCGGTACTCCTTATGTGACCCCGAAACCTGATCCCAGCCCTTCGCGATCGCGATCTACCTCATGCGATCGTGGTCCTACCTGGGAATTAACCTTCGCGATTGTGGTTGACTTGTCATGATCACGATGAAGGAAAATATGCATGGTATAATAGTTTAAAACCCTAATTTTCAACTCTCATTCCCTATTTTCCATCTTCAATCACACTAAAACTTCCATTAAAGTTCATGGGTCTTTGCATGAGCGATTGGGTGAAAACTTGATTTCTTCGATTCTTCATCAGTCATTGGTAAGTTTCCACTTTAATTTCTTCAAATTTCACCAAAATTTTCCCAAATTTCTAAAGTTGTTTCTACACTTTATTTCATCAATTCAAGCTTTTGTCTTGTTCATCTTTACTCCAAATTTTGGGAACGAGTTCCCTATGACGTAGGGAATATTTTGATACTTTTTTGTTTGAATTTTCGATCGCGGTCCCATGGTAGAGATCACGTAGTGTTCGATCCTCAGACCTTAGCAATCGCGGTAGGTCCCTCGTAATCACAGAGCTTCGACCCCTCTCGTTGACCTGTCTTTGTTCTTCGTGATCATGGTGTTCCTCACACGATTGTGATGCCTCATCTCAGCTACCCTTTGCCATCGCGAGCAACCTCATACGATCGTGGCCCTACCTGGATGTTCACCTTCACGATCTTGATGAAGGAAAATATGCCATGTATAAATAGTTCAAAACCTTGATTTTCAGCTCTCAATTCCCATTTTTTCATCTTCAAACACTCTACAACCTCCATTAAAGTTTGTAGGTCTTTGTATGAGCGATTGAGTGACACGTGAAACTTGATTTCTTTGATTCTTCATCAATCATTGGTAAGTTTCTGTTGTAATTTCTTCAAATTTCACCCAATTTCCCCCTAAATTTCTAAAGTTGGTCTACATTTTATTTCATGATTTCTAGCTTATTTATTGCTCGTCTTAGCTTTAACTTTTGGGTACGAGTTCCCTATGACGTAGGGAATATTTTGATACCTTTTTGTTTGAAGTTTCGAGTTCACGGGACGTAGGACCGTTTTAACCTATATTCTAACCCCTGCTATTTCTTAGCTTTATGGACATCGTTTGACTCATATTAACGTGTAGATTATTATTTTGATAGTTTCATGATCATTCGAGATCGTTTGCATACTTTTTAAGTTTTGAAAAAGTTTGGGCATCTTTTACGTTGTATTTGTGAGCTTCTCTTAGGAGGACGGGTAGACTATGACATACGATCTTAGACTTGGTTTATATGGGAAGTCATAGTACTATTTAATATCCTTGGGTTGGGAATTTTAGGTTGGTACCTTTGACCCTATCCATTTTTTTAGGCCAGTTTTTTTATTTCATATTTGTGTTGTATTTTGATTATAGATTATTCTGTGGCCCTGAGTGGTCTGCACTAACTTTGGTACATAAATGTTCGGATTATTGAGAATGTTTGTGAGTCCCATATATCAATTTGGTTGGCTATGCTTGCTGCAGTGGTTCTGAGCTTGTTCAGGATCGGCAGGACATTCTGTGATCCTTAATAATTGTGCACAAATTATTCATACCTGTCATTATCATGTTACGGAAATTTTATGCATTGGTTTCCATTGTTTATCCCATTTTCAAATATCAATGACTTGTATTTCTCTGAGATTTTGATAATGAAAGTTGAGCGCAAATTTTTATGATATGATCACATAGATATTTGATATTACTGGCTAATCCTGATATGACTTTAGTTTTTAAGCGGACTCTTTACTAAAATGAACTATTTTATGATTTTCTTAAATTATTTTAAGACCCGATTATCGATTGGGCGTACTGTACTATTTTCTTCTACTATTTTAGTCTAGGTATTAAAACTTGGCATCGGGTACATGAAATTTCTAGCAATTATAGCTTGGCTTAATGTTGTACACATAGTATTAGCAATTACCCGATTTAGTCCCGGTTATGGCTGGGAATATATATCGATTTTTTGACTGATTTAGACCCAGTTTTGGCTGAGAATCTACATCTGAGACCTTATAAAGTATGAGGTCCTACTACCATAATCATTATGATGCTCCTATTATGATAATTACTCGTATACAGGGTGATCCTCACCATGGACCTTGCCAACCTGGTTCCAGTACATAGTGCAATCGGGGAAAGGGTATACAATAGAGTAGTAGGTATATGGGAGGTTCCTTTCATGAGCTCCTTTCTGCCGTGCTTACGACCTTTTAGAGGAAGAACGTACACATTTACTTTTAGCATACTCATGTCTGTGTTACTTTCTTCACTTGTCTTCTTGAATGATACCTTCTGGTAGTATGGGATGTCAGCGGGTGACCCTTTACTTATTTGTACCTTCTGGAAGTATAAGAGATCCAAGCAGGTTTATACCTTCTTATTTGATTCTTTATATATAGTGAGTAGTTGTTACCTCTTATTTTCAGTTCCATGATTTTACTTAATCGTTAAACTTTATTTTTGTGTGTTTATACCTTCTCTTTCAACTTTTATTGAGGTTACCGGTATACCATACTTGTTTACTCCCATAGTTTATTTAATTATTGCAGGGACTCAGGTATGTCTTCATCTCTTTATTTGAGTTCTTCAATTTGGTTGCTAGCTAGTTCTGTTCTTTATATTTGTTTCTCTCACTGTTATTTGTAGCTAGTTTACCTGTGTATGCCTACTTGCTTGAGTTCTGTGACTTAGTTCCTTCATTATATTCTATTTACTACTTGTATTTCTTATATGATCCTGGTCGGACTATGATGTCTACTGGGTTCCCATTATTTTTGGTACTCATACTACATTTCTGTATCTTTTGGTGCAAATCCTAGTACAAGTAATCCATGCTAATTTCTAATTCGAGCGGAGATTCTATTGCTGGGATAGATGATGGCTTCCGACATTCGAAACTTATATTTTACCTTTCTCTACCTTTCATTGTGTGACTTATTTTGGGACAGTCTATGTAATTTTTATTTCAGATATTGTACTCTTATTTAGTGGCTCATTCTATCAGATATCAGGTTTTGGGATTTTTTTAATTGACCTGTACTATATTTTCCAATTTTCTTAAATTATTTACATTTTATCTTCTCACTTAGTTATTATTTTGCCTTTGTATGTTTGTTGGGTGGTTCTCCTACGATGGGATGCAGGTGCCCATGACCTAAAAAATTAGGTCGTGAAAGAAAAATAAGTTTAATGAATGTATTTATGTTAAAATATTCAGGGGTAGTTTAACTATTATGGTTCTTTATGTTAATGATATCTTCTTTCTACTAATGAACTGAATAGTTTGAATGAGACTAAACAGTTTCTCTCTGGATCTTTTGATATGAAGAATTTTAGTGAGACTTCTTTTGTTCTTGGGATAGAAATCACAAGTTATAGATCTCATGGTTTATTGGGATTATCTCAACTCTCCTATTGAAAGTATTTTGAAAATATTCAACATGCAAAACTCCAAACCTAGTGATGCATCTATTATGAAAGGAGACAAACCTAGCAAAGACCAGTGTTGAAAAATGAAGTTTGGAAGAGATTAATGAAGGATGTTTTATATTCTAGTGTTGTTTGATGTACCTACATGGTATGTACTAGGCTTGATATCACGTTTGTTGTTAATATGTTGGGATGATTTTCTTTTAATCCTAGGTGGGTACATTGGGTAGCTGCAAAGAAGGGATGAGATATTTGCAAAGAATTAAAGGACCTCATGCTTGTGCATACAAAACTAGACAATCTTAATCTTCTAGCGTATTATACATATACCTATTGTCAATACACTATGAAATCAACATCTGGTTATATTCTTATATTGGTTGGAGGGATAGTTTCTTGGAAGAGAGAGAAATAGAGTATCACTGCTACATTGTCTATGGAAGCAGAGTTCATTACTTGTTTTGTGACTTCTTCATATGTCGTTTGGATGAAAAATTTCTTACTAAGTAACAGGTTGTAGACTTCATATCTAAACCAGTGACCATATTTTGAAATAACAATTTTGTTGTATTCTTATATACGAATAACAAAAGAACAAAGGGCTCTAAGCATATTAGTCTTAAATTTCTTAAGATTGGAGATATGGTAAAAGAAGGTGATATATGTATTGGGCATATTAACAACGAATCTATGTTGGTTGATCCCTTAACTAAAGGTCTTAGGCCTGTTGTGTTTAAGTGAATCTGCTCAAACATGGGTATTCTAGAATCTTTTGATCTAATTTAGTCAGTGGGAGCTACTTTGGAATAGATGACTGATATATTGCTTTTAATAAATTATATTTCTCGTTCATTAATATAATCTTGTGTTGTTAAACATTTATCATGCTCATTGACTAATATGTTTATTCGTTTATTTTTTCTAATCGAATATTGTATAAAATCATATTAGTTTTGGATTTTGTGGCTTATTTTCTTGATTATCCTGGACAAGACACAAGAAAACTCTCATGAAATCATATGATTTTAGTGTTACTTGGAGGCTCCTGAGGTAATGTAGCTTTTGAGTCACTAGAAGAATTGTCTTTCTAAGAGTTGTAACCTTGTTGATCTTGATTAGAAAGATGATATACTATGCACACATGTTTGATCCATATTAATGGTAATTCTAGCGTATGTGATTATAGATGGAATTCATATTTTAAAATCGTATCATGCCTGCTATGATTCGTTGTTAGTATTTTTTATTAAGACCGGATGAATTGTTATACGGGTCATCGTATCCTTGGCTTTGTGAGTTTGTGACCACTATAGAATCTTAAAATCTTTTTCAAAATGTTTTGTTTCAAAATATTAAAATACCATATATCTTTAATATATAGTATATTTTGTTAAAATATAGTATATACCTTTGTCATATTGTTACTTGTATATATTGTCACTCATTAGTATGTATTTTTAATATGTAATGTTCAATATAATTTTAATATATATATATAATATAGTATGGCTAAACCTATTGATGGTAGAGGTGAAATTTCAGCTTCTGAATTTCGATTAATTGAATCTGACGCCCATGTATTATATTGTTAATATGTCTAATATATCTTTAATATATAACTATATATATGT
Source organism: Withania somnifera (assembly GCA_039654485.1). Taxonomy (NCBI): domain Eukaryota; kingdom Viridiplantae; phylum Streptophyta; class Magnoliopsida; order Solanales; family Solanaceae; genus Withania; species Withania somnifera. The sequence goes on from JBDJHY010233809.1 coordinate 10,863, forward strand.
AATATATTGTTAATATGTCAAATTTATAGGGATTTAGATATAACTAATAGAGATTTAAATATAACTAAAATTTATAATAGTATTAATAGATAGTATAAGTAAAGTAG
>JBDJHY010233840.1:0-10969 GCA_039654485.1 Withania somnifera
AAGTTTTGGTGCTACGTTCTTCCTGAGAAGTTTTTAAGATCAAGATACATCCTTAATGTAAACATTTAAGAAGAAGTCAAATCTCTAAAGTAACTCATTGTAACTTTTTCTTGCTTCATTTTTTTCTATTGTGTGTTGTAGTACTGTCGTAAGAGATTTTTCCTTCTCTAGAAGATATTCAAGAAAGAAAAGATTTAATAATAGTAGATCATTAAAATTAGACCTGATTAGTCTCGTTAAGAGATAGATACCAAGCAAAATCAAAATCTACCCCAAACATATTAAGTGGTTTAAGATCAGAAACTCAAAAGCATTCCATGAAGTTTTAGTTCATGAACTAAAGTTGGCATACCAATTACTATTGTCTTCAGATTAACAATATAAGAAAAGAAAACATGATAATCACAACAAAGTTATCGACAAACTTGAGGCAGATGATGTAGAGATAAAGTTAAGACCAAAAGTTTTGATGAATATGAATACGAGATTTTCAAAACCATGTAAGGATTCATAAATCAAAAAGGACACTAATTAATATTTGAGAAAAGTTTTTTTCATATATATATAACATTTTTCATAAAAATATAAAGAAAATAAATCCTAGAAAGTTCTATTATTTTACCTTTTTGTTTCGGTTTTTGCACGTTCAATTTTTTTTAAAAGGAATTAAACTTGCAAAAGGTTTATTTAACTAATGTTCCAATTTTTTTTGGCCTACGTGAATTGAATCCTAATATCAGTTTACTGAACATTTTTCTTTTTTGTCTCTATAGTTTTTTTTTTGGCCTTGGCCACCTTATTGTTCCTAGAGATTTTAGGACTTAAATTAACTATAGTAAATATTTAATATAATAAAAATAATTAAATAATAATTACAGAAAAAAGTGAAAAGGCCTTTCTATTTATTGGAAGGTCTTTTAATGAAAGACAAAAAGTTCAAACTACTTTTCTAAGGGCCTTCACATAACTATAGATACTAGTTTACTGTACTTGCAGTGCACGTGTACATCATGTGAGGGCATATAATATCTTTTTTAAAAATATAATTAAAGCCCCTTTTTAAAAAAATTAAATTTCATAATATCGACTATCGACTCTTGACTTCGGCCCCTATTTATGAATCAACTTTCAACCCCAAACCAAGATTTGAAAACCAGGATCTGACCTCGACTCGGGACCCGACCTCGACCAGGACTTGAATTTTAATCCTGACCCCAACATTAACTTGTGATCAAACTACCACTTCCCACCCTGCTTTCATAACTCCTGATTAGGGACACAACATTGCCTCTCGAACTGTGTGACCCGATCTTGACTCAAGAAGTGATCCTGACTCGGGACCCGACCCTGACTCTTGACTCGGAATTTAAATCTCGACCCAGGATCCGATCTTGACTGCCAACTCAGGAACTGACCCTAAATTCAGCTTAATATTCGACTCTCGATCTAAGATTCGACCCCAATTCCTGATTTAGTACCCATCCACGATTCTCGATAAAAGATCAGACCCTAAACCCAACCCCGAATCTCGATTCAAAATTCAACCACAAACCCCAATTATCGATTCGATACCTAATACTGACTTCCTTCACCTAGGACCTAACTTAACTCTCGACTCGAAATCAAACCCTCGACCTTGACTCACGACTCAGAATATGACTTTTGACTCTAAACCCAACCTCAACTCCCGACTCATGAAGTGACCTCGATATTTAGCTCAAAATTTGAATCCCATTCGATACTCGACCTTAAATCTTGATTAAGACCCAAATTGAATTCTCAACACATGATCCTACCTAAAACCTAACCATACTCTTGACCCGGGATTTAACCCCGACCTTAATTCTTGATTTGAGACCTGATCTTGACTTCTGTTCTAGGACCTGACCTCAACACTTGACTCGAATTGAATCCCTGATCTTGACTCTCAACTTGGAATCTGACTTCTAACTTAGGATCCTACTTTAGACTCCAACCTTGATATTTAAATATGGTACCTGACAATAAATTTTGAACCAAGAACTACCCTCAACTTTCGATCACGAACCCAACTCGGGACCTGATTTTGACTCTAAACTTGAGACTTGACCTTGACTCTCGACCCAATATTCTGACCCCAATCCTAATAGAAGAACAAACTTCCTACTTGAGACACGACCTAACTCTTAAGTTTGGAATTTTAACCCGATATCCAACCTCAAACCCCAACCCGAGGCCTAACCTCTACTCCGTACCTAAGTACTGACCTCGACTCCTGACTTAGGATCAAATACCCGACCTGAGACTAACCTCACTCTAGATTCCTAATTTAGGACTTGACTGCAACTTTATACTCAAGACTTGACCAAGACCCAATCTGGACTCACAATTCGAGACCGAACCCTTACTTCTAACTCTAAATTTGACTCTCTGCCAGAGAACCCACTCCCCACCCAAGATTTTTCCTCAACTCGAATTCCTAATTTGGGACCTAACCCCAGATCTTGACTCAATACATAACACTAGATCCTAACCTAAGACCCGACACCGAGACCTAACTATGACTTCCAACTCAAAATTTGGCTCTCAACTCTAGATTTACCCCGACCCCGACCTTGTTTCCTTTGAGACCCATCCCTAACTTTTGACTCAGGACACGATACTGACTCTTAAACTGAGACTCAACTCCGAGACCCGACTCCGACTCCCGACCTAATTTTAATTTCTAATTTAGGACATGATCCTGAATTTTGACTCGGGATGAAACCTGAGATCCAACCTCGACTTTCAACCTAAGAGCCAACCTCGATTCCTCACCCAGATCTAACCTTGATTCCTAATTTGAAACCTAACCTCGATTTTCAAATTAGGACCCAACACCAACTCTTGACCCTAGCCTAATATCACAACCCAATTTCGCGAATCATGATGACACCTACTATACCACCAGTAGGAGAACCAACCCTGTAATCTGAAGCCGAAGCGGAGGACTACTATATCAATTGCGGAAAGCATAAGTATAATAAACAAAAGATAAATAAAATATGGAAGTTTAAAAATCAAGTAAATACCCAAAACCCGGTATTAGTGTCAAACGAACCACTAAGTACAAAAATAAGAAATCCATAATAGATCTAATACAACTGTGTCTCCGAAATACATGAAGATCAAATAGAAATGTCAAATCCGAAGAGAGGCAGGTAAAAGCCGAACGCCAAGCTCACCCTGAATCTCCTAAGAAATATAAACTGCACGAACAACTGGCAGTAATCACGACCGAGAACCTGTACTCAGATCTGCACACGTGCAAGTGTAGTATAAGTATAAGCTGCCGAAACAACCTGTACCAGTAGGCTTCGAGGTCCCACCGAACACATAACAATAATAAAAGCAGTAAATAACAGAATACATTAAAAGGGTCAAAGAAGTAAGTAGTACAACAGGGGAAGCTAGCTACTCAATTAGGAATCAAATACAGGTAGACATGTATCGCTAGCTAATCACATAATAGGATCTCAGGCAATGAAGAAAAACGTACCCGGAATCCTTGCATAATATAAGTGAATAATAATACAATAAAACATGAGTCAATAGAAGATAGGAGTAGAACATGAACGGTATATCGATAACTGCAAGTAAAAGAGAATATGACTGAACAAGAATTTAAGGCACAAAATCCCACATAGCATGAAGTAGCAATTAACCAACAATAACAACTAAGCAGTAATAGGAATAATAAGGTAAATACAAATAAACGCTGATAAGCCCCCAGAAAGAAGTGCAAAGTACACCACAAGAACACGCTCATCGTAGGCCATACATCTCAGCCAGGGTACACTAAAGAAAAAAAGTGTAGAAAATAACACAATACATGAAGTAACCAGTCTTGTGTACGCATCTCCTCTGGTACCTATAGGTCCAGAAGGCAGAACCTATGGAAGGCTAACCTAAATTTCTCTACGTATATTTATATCCATGTACTCGATATATGCCCTCCTCCATGTCGCATGGAAGCTCAGAGGTAGGTCCATGAGAGTGCGTCACCACGTACAATTATAACATTATCATAACCTCAAATCCCAAGTCCATAAAAACCTCAAGGGTCTCAAGTCTGGCATCTCGTTCCTCATATTAATAGCATCGTCAAGTCCTACTCGATAAGTCAAGGCATACAACACTTGTAAATCATAGTATCACCAATGTCCTTAATAGATCGGGTCTCGTGTATCCAAACCAGTAATGTGATGGATAGAAAAAAATTATACTTATTGTCGTACTATAACGGACTCAAGTCCTAGCGGCTTTACTCATTGTCGATTCTGGGTCAAACTCAAGTGCCAGCATTAATTAGTCAAATGACATTTTCTAGTTCCAGGGTGCAAATCTTGGGCTAAAATAAGTAAAAATAGTAGTATTATCGGGTTATAGATACCACGTCGAGTCTAAAATAATAAAAAGGCAATTTAGTTATATTATAATTAAATATTCCACTTCCTCTACTTATTTCGTTATTCATCATGATTGCAAAATTTGTCTTTATCCTCAACAGCTCAAAATCATGTGGTGATACCGACCTAGCCCCAATGCACTCTCATCGAAGCTATAGGCCCAACCTCTCATGTCATGAATGCACAACATATCAACAAGTATATATAAACATCTGATCATGTGATAACAATTTCCAATGCCCTACAGAGGTATTACAAGATAAGTCCTAAATCATAGGCACTACATAAAATCGGATGCCAAATAATATATCAACATGGGACGGACAAAAGAATGGTATAGATCACTATAACCACCTAGGTATATGTTATTTAGTATAATTATTAAATCTATAAGCATAGAGATAGCCCCATAGAGCCTACCTATCGTCCGATGATAATGCACTGTAAGTTCACGAATAGTACTCTGACCGATAACAAATGATCTCCAAATGATCTGAAACTTGCGTCAAAGTATTCTATATGTCAATATGATTCTAATTGTATAATTTATGCTAAGTTTTGAACTGGTCCTGAAAATCAGGCCTAAATCGAACTTGCGGGGCCTACTTGTCAGAACTAAAAATAAACTTCACCATGGGGTTTCCAACATAACTAGGAACTTGTGCTACAAAATTGAACACAATTTGAGTGCGGGAAGGGTTCCAAAACAGCCCCGACAGATTTGACTATAATGGGGTCAAAGATGCAATTTTTATGTATTAAACGTTGGAATTTCAATGTATTAACGATACTAGAAGAAAAATATGCTTGAAAAATGAAGAATTACACAATAATATATGGATTATGGCATTATTTTATCAACTTCATTAATTGGATCCATTAATGGAGGAAATCAAGAAATTTAAGATTTCAAATGAAGAAGACCTTCCCAAAATGCATAGAAACCGAAGAACAACAATGTGGGGATTTTTCTCAGCCTATGATGATGTTTGGGAGAAAATTTTCGCACAAAAGAGAGTGGAATCTCAATGTTTTTGATAGAAATTAAATATGGGGCCGTGAAGGGGTTTTTATATAATTTCCAGGCATTTTCTTCATCACTATCACATCATAAAAAGTAGCCATCGCATAGAGTGCTGAAAATTAGTAATCACTATCGCATAATAAGGGTCGCTATCACGTAGAGTACTGAAATTTAGTCATCGCTATCGCATTATAAGGTTTGCTATTGTGTAGAGTACTAAAAATTTGTCATGTCTATTGCGTCATAAGGGTTGCTATTGGGTAGAGCTATTGTTAAAAAGCTTCATTGCTATCATGTGAAGAATCGTCGCTTTTGCGAAGGACAAATCCCCGCACTAGCAAAACAATAATTTTTTCTGAATTTCAACTGGGATTTTATGTATTTTATGTGAAAAAACACATTACAGACCCGAAAGAATTGATGAAATTGACATTGGAGGTCACTTAAGCTGAAAATGACACCCAACCAAGAATTAACAAAAACTAGAAAGCTTCTAACTTTTCACATAACAACTATATTCAAGCATGAACACCTTTGGAAGCGTACAGGGTCAAACTAGTCTAAGTTCATCATTTTGAAGTTGATAGAAGCTTCAAAATTTTGATTCAACACTACGAACAAAAAACTACCACCCAAGCCCAAAATTAGGCCTTAAACTTAACGAAAACCGACAAATTAGCATAAGTTGTAAACGAAAACTCTGAAAAACAAACTTAAGGTCAATCTTGACTATGTTTGACATTTCAGAGACAACGGAACATTCAAAATTTAATTTCGTGCTCATCTTGAAGAAATGTTGACTTTGGTTAATTCTCATCACAACTCAACAAACTCAAACACCACCTACCTTTCTACACTATGCTGAAGACACTTACAACCAAGGCTAACAATCAACCTAAAACCTCTTCCACTCAATATCAACCATACCTCGGGTTCTAACATAATGCGTGAACCCGCCCTTGAGACTCTATATGCACATCTTGAAACACAATCTTACTTAACCCAAAGAATCATCTCACTAATCCTGACTATCAAGAAACCACAAAGATATCCAAACTCAAGGAAAACGCAATAATCCCCAATCAACAGAAACAAATTCTACAAACACCAAACTAAATACCTCACACAGTATCACCCAGAAGCACAAGACACCAAAACTTTTCATTTTATCCACAATAGGCTAACCCATAAATCAAGCACGATCGGTCTGCACAAACAGAAGCATCAAACATACCGTATCAAAACATAACCAATTCCTGGTACCTGTATCCACACCTAATTCAATTTACCTTAGGGACTTTAACACAACTGGGTACGACTAAAGCACAACAACAAAACCAAACCAAGCATGAACCCTCACAAATCGACACACCGACTCCAGGCCCATGGTGCAAAACCAACTTCCCCCGAGGGAAACTTACCATAGATTAGCATATATTGATATATTAATTAGAAGAACTCTTGATCCAAATGTTTCAAGAGATGAAGCACCAACACAATAATATAAAAATCCATAAAATCACAAGGCAACCCCAGTCACCTGCAAATAATAGAATCAACCACATCCATCACACTATTCGTGATTGGCCTCGACCTACCTCCATCATAGAGATTTCTAGTTTCCTTAGGTTGGCTAGGTAATATCAATATTTCATTCAGGTTTTCTCCTCTATTACAAGCCCCTTGACTAGATTGACACAGAAGGATATGCCCTTCCAGTGGTCAGCTAAGTATAATTCTAGCTTTGTAAGGATAAATGAGGTACTAACTACCACTCCAGTTCTTCTATTACCAGTGGAGGGTCAGTTTGCAGTATACTGTGATGCTTCATGTGTTGGATTGAGTTGTGTTTTGATAAAGTAGGGACATGTTATAGCATATGCATTGAGGAAGATGAAGGATCATAAGCGTAATCACCACACTACTAGTAGGGGGATATGAGGACATCTATAGCGTCCTTCGTGTCTCTATGTTTGAACTGTCAATAAGTCAAGTTTGAGCATTGGAGATCGGGCATTAATATGTAGAGTCTCCCTATCCTTGAGTTTAAATAGGAACAAATTATTATGGACTTCGTTACTGGACTTCCCCATACTTATAGGGTTATGATTGTATTTGGTTCATCATGGATCGATTGACAAAATCAACTCACTTCTTGCAGATGTATTTGACTTGGGGTGTGGAGAGATTAGTAGAGTTGTATGTTTGTGAGGTGTTTAGGCTTCATGGAGTGCAAGTGTCTATCATATCTGATTGAGACACAATTTTGGAGGTCAATTCAGAGAGAGTTGGGTACTGAGGTTAATTTGAGTACAACTTTCCATCCATATATACTGATGGCAATCTGAGAGGACCATTCAAGTGATTCAGTACTTGTTACGGGACCTTTTTAGTTTGGAGGTAGCTGCAACAGACACTTGGCCTTGATAGAGTTCCAGTAAAATAACATCTACCACTCCAGTATTTAGATGGTTTCATTTGAGGCCTGTTATGGCAGGAATTATAGATCACCTATTGGTTGGTTATGTGGCAGTGAGGATCGACTCTAGAGCTTTGATTGGCTTTGTGATACTATAGATGAGGTTAGACTTGTTCAGGATAGACTCGGGATAATGCAGAGTAGGAAGAAGTCCTATGTGGATTGTAGGCTTCGACCCCTTGAGTTCAGTGTTGGTGACATGCTCTTCCTCCAGGTATCACCTATGAAGGGAGTTATAAGATTTGGTAGGCGAGGCAATCTTAGCCCCGTGAAGTATTGGGCTTTATGAGATCTTATAGAAAATTTGAGAGGTTTCCTACAAACTTCCTTTTCCACAAGAGTTAGCTGCAGTTCATCCAGTTTTCCATGTACCAGACCTGTCCTATGTCCGTCGCCGAGAGCCCATGTTGAGTGATGACACCTTAACTTATATTGAGGATCCATATGATATTATAGATAGGGTTGTGAGATAGCTCAAATCTAAGGATATTTCAGTAGTGAAGGTTCGTTAGGCACATCGACCAGTCGAGGAGGCTACTTGCGAGACAGAGCGTGATATGTAGGCCCAGTATCCACATATGTTTGAGCATTCAGGTACTACTCTTTCCTTGACTTTTGAGGATGAAATTCCTATTTAGTGGTGGATGTTATAATGACCCATTTGGTCATTTACTTGTTTTTCACCTTTTTCATGTTTAGAGACGTTCGGTAGTTACCTTAAATCATTTGCAACTTGTTTGAATCGGTAGTTTAGTGCCCTGGAAACTCATTTTCCTATTATTTTTATTTTCCCTATTTTGAAGTTTTGGTTTTGAAATAGTATAACTTGAGAGTGAATTTATAGTAAATGCTCTCAGGATCGAATTCCAATAGTTCTACTAGCTTTGAAATGTCTAATTTGGTCTAGTTGGACCATAAGTTTGTGTCCTAGTGTTTTCTTTTTGTGTTTAAGCTATTTTGTGGAAATTTAGTTCAACCAACGCTCATTTTGGAGCTTAGATTGTGTTTTGGTGATCGACGTATCGAATCATAATATCAATGATTCCATCAGTTCTGGAATATGGACATTGGGCTAGTAGGGTCATTGGTTTGTTTCTCGGGGTTGCCGTTGAGTTTTTGAGTTATGGGATGGATTTGTAATTTTTGTCCTAAGGTGTTGAATTGGTCAATATTCCCACTAAAAGGCCTCGTATCCTGATTTCAACTTTTCCATTAGGTCCGAAATGTCATTTCGGGTGTGCACGTATAGTTAGTTTGCATAATTTAAACCCCGACCGCTTTTGAGTAGTATTCCATACCTTCTTTTTTTAGCAGTTTTTTGCACTCAAACCTATTTCTAGTGCATGATGTTTTTCTAATCATGATGGGGACCATCCCTACGTGATCGTGAAGTGTTGAATTCCCTTCTCATTGTCATCATAAAATCCCATTACGCGATTGCGTAGCTTGACTTCCCTTCTCTTCGCCATCGTGGCATCCCTTTCACGCGATTGCATAAATTTGCATGCGATCACGATGTATCACGACCTAGAAGTATATAAACTTCCTCTCAAAAACTCAGATCATTTTCCTATATTTTTCTTCCTTTTCTCCTATTTCTACCAGCTCTTTTGTATGGAGAAACCAAGATAGGGAAGGGAAAGTCCCTCCTAAGTTCCCTCTCGCACTCCCCCTCATTGGTAAGTCTTTTTCTTTGTTATTTTTCCATGTAAATAAGGGTTGCTTTGTCTTCAATGGACTAACTTATTGCTGCGTTGGTTACCTTATAATTTAAGTTAATTCTGGTTGATTTTCATACTTGGAATTTAATTCCACCCTGTGATCAAGTTGCGCCTTAATTTCGGTGCGTAATCCATATTTTTTTTAATATTTAATTGAAAGAGGTTTTTTGCACTTTTGATCATACCATCCCCGTGTTTTATAAGGAACCTATAGTCGTCAGTTGAATCTAAACAATGAACCATATGTTGTTTGAAAGAGGCCGTCGTACTAGTATTTTTGGTTTAATTTTCTAGGTTGCGGGGCATGTGGGACCTAGTTTATGAATTGCAATGCAGGTCTCATTCTTCATATTTTAATCCTAGAATCATATTTCATAGTTTCGAACACTTTCAGCTGCATTTGAAGCTTCGAGCCTACAGTATGCGCACTTCAAGATTTCTTATCGGTGCCTAGGTAGGCTATGTTTATTTACTTTCTTTATAGACTGTTCTATTATTTTGTGCTTTTTGATGGGTCAGTAGGGTGTATTGGTTATTAGGTTGATCGCTTCATTCTAGTTGGATTGTGGTTATTTTATCGTATTTTGAGGGCTTATGAAGGGGCATAGAGGGTGAGGCACCGTATTTACCAATCCCGGCCTCAACGTGTACGAACATAGACCATGGGGACTATTTGAGTTAGTTTGCGGTGAGTGTTGAGAGTTGAGCTCTTAGCTGGTGGCCTTTGGTCTTTCGTAGACTCAGATTATTTCCATGCCCATTTTTTATAAGCATTGTTATTGCTATACCGAGATCAGGGATTGTTATATTATTTGATTTGGCATGTGCGACTGGTAATGGTATAGATTATACCCTTTATTGAATTTGAGCCACGATCCTCCAGGTAACAGATCTTGAGTATCGCACAGATGAGGCACAGATCTTTGAGACAGGTACTAGTGGGGTACTTTCCATGCACTTAAGTTGAGGAGTAATGCTTCTGGGCACAAAACCTGAGTATGGAATATTTGGGGTACATATCCCGGAGTTTGGCACTTATATGGCTTAGACCCTACACTTGATGGAGGCCCTGAGATTTGTACTAATAGGGGTGTATGTCCCTAAGATTTGGCACTTACTGAGAAGGAGGACCATGGTATGAAATGAACTTATTTAGATTTACTTTACTGAACCCCATGTATTGCCTTCGTAGTGTTTGTGCTCACGAGGCTTAAGGGGGAATCATGGTGGGTTTTGTTCTATTGTTTGTGCCTACCAGTGGGATGGGGCACCAGTTAGGATTTTTTGTGGTTACTTTCTGTTGCATAGTAAGCTCTAT
>JBDJHY010233851.1:0-20015 GCA_039654485.1 Withania somnifera
AACTTCTTCCTTTTTGCGTCAAATAATTCCTACACCATAATATACCATATTAGCACAATATCAAATATTTATTACTCCAAAAAACAAATAAAACTATTAAGATATGAGGCAAATAATGGCTAAATATATTGTATTTTAGCCTCACATCAATCACCCATTAGTTTGTTTAGCGGTGGTGAGGGTCAACTCTGAGTTTCGATTAGCTCTACAATACTACATATCAGGTCAAACTTATTCAGGATCGATTGCGGGCAACCCATAATGGGTAGAAGTTCTATCGGATCGTAGGTTTTATCCCCTTGAGTTCAATGTTGGCGACTTGGTCTTCCTTAGAGTCTCTCCCATGAAGGGCATTATGAGGTGTTATAGGCGGGGTAAGCTTAGCCCTCAGTTCATTGGTCCATACGAGATCTTACAGAGAGTTGGAGAGGTTGCCTTCAAACTTGCCTTGTCACCTCAGTTAGCTACAGATCATCCAATTTTCAATGTATTGATGCTCTGCCTTAATGTACTGGACCCATCCCATGTCCTTCGCTAAGAGGATGTGTAGATTGATGACACTAACCTATATTTAGGAGCCTGAGACTATTGTAGATAGAGATGTGCGGCAGCTTAAGTCCAGGGAGATTTTAGTAGTGAAGGTTTGTTGGGAATATCGATTACTTGATGCGACTACCTGGGAGATAGAGTGTGATATGCGGGCTTAGTATCCACATCTGTTCGAGCTTTCAAATACTACTCTTCTCTTGAATTTTGAGGTTGAAAGTCCATTTTAGTGGTAGAAGTTATAATGACCCGTACGGTCGTTTCCTTACCTTTCATCTTTTTCTATGCTTAGAGGCATTTGGTAGTTTCCCCAAGTCATTTATCACTTGATAGGACCAGTAGCTTAGTGCCCTATTAACTCATTTTCTTATTATCTCAGTTTTCTTGTTTTGAAGTTTCAGTTTTGAAATAGTAGAACTTGAGAGTGAAATAGTGTAAATGCACTCGAAAGAGAATTCTAAAATTTCTACTAGCTCTACAAATTGACTTTGGTCTAGATGGACCTTAAGTTCATGTCCTGGGATTTTAATCTTTAGTTTGGGTTATTTTGTGGAAATTCAGCCCAACCGAATCTCTTGTTGAAGCATGGGTGGTCTTTTGATGATCGGAGTGTTAAATTGAGATTTTGTCAATTCTATCTTCTCCAAGATGTTTATTTTAGGCTTGTTAATTCATTGGTTTGCTTCCTAAGGTGCCCGGGATTATTTTGACTAGGTTTGTGGAAGTCCTTAGTTGGATTTCTTTTGTATCCTTTTGGGTTTGGGCTCTTTTTCTCTAAAAAGGCCTTGGATGGTCATTTTGTTGATTTTGTAGTATGTTTTCCATCCAAAATTTACTTTTGGTTAGTTAGAATTGGATTTTGGATGCTCGGTTTAGACCCTATGGAGTTTTCCCAGTTTCCTTATCTTGCTACAGGTCACAGACTGCACCAACAGCTCTTGGGTTGTTCTTATAAGGTCTCCCTGCACCCAAGGTCCCTACGCCCCGACAACCGCCTCAGCGAGGTCACACCTGCGGCCAAAAGGGCACCCTTGCAGCCCCTTGCACTCTATAAATAGGTGTTCTCCCCTTTTATTTCCAGCTTGTTGCTTTTTATTTTTCAGTTTCTTCTTGAGTATGTGAGCTTGTTTTTGGGTGTTTCATGTCATTGGAGTTACAGGGAGTTGTGTGGGTAATCGTGAGGGTTCGCGGTGCTTAGTTTTCTAATCCCTATACTTGTAATTTGTTTAGTTTCGGGTGGTATCAATTGTGTTGGAGCTTCGAGTTCACCGTGCGCACACCTTAGGACTTCTGCCGGTATCTAGGTAGGCTAGGTTATTTTTCTTTATTGTAGACTTGGTTACTATCATTATCCTTGTGATATGGCCAGTAGTGTGGGCTGGGCTTTTAAGTTTGTGATTGTATTTCTATTCATACTCTTGTTGGATTCAGGGGGCACGTGAGAGGACATAGAGCCACTGACCTTGGGAACTATTTTAACCATTACGTGATGGGAGAGGTTAGATGAGCTCTTAGCTGGTAGCCTTTGGCCGATCCTAGACTCTGTTTACTTTTTTTTCCTTTGTTATTCATCTTATGGTTGCTACTATGTTGATACTCTTATATAATTACTATTTGTGCTAGAAACTTGGCATTAATGTTTTGAGGGTGAGGCCCTGATTAATGACACTGACAGGGGGTGTGTGTTCGATATTTATTATTGATACTGATAAGGGTGTATGTATGATGTTGATTATTGACAATGATAGGGTGTGTGTGTCCGATGTTGAATATTGACACTGACAGGTGGTGTGTGTCCGACGTTGATTATTAACACTTACAGGGGGTGTGTGTCTAATGGTACTATTCTACTTTACTTTCTTACGCCCCTATGTATTTCCTTAATATGGTGTGTGCTCACCAGGCTTAAGGGGGGAGTAACGGTGGGATTTATTGTGCTTTTTGTTCTAATCGGTGGGATGGGGAACCAGGTAGGTTTTGCTATGTTATTTGTAATTACCGGTGGTATAAGACTCCAGGTAGGTTTTTGTATATTTACTTTCCATTCCTTATTTAGCGGCTTTCCTTTATTCGATCTTTATTCGTGGTTAATGCATATACGGTATCATGATTAGTAGGGTTTGACTGAGCTGGAGCACAGGTATGTTTCCTTACTTTATTTCAGGTTTCAGATATCAGTCTCTATAGATTGCATCAACCATTCTTAGTTCCTGTAGATCTATACTAGAGCGTTCGATATCTTACTCCTCTTCTTATTATTAGTTTATTGCTTCTTTTACTGCTTTCTTACTATTATTGACCTGTTTTACTTCCTCACCTTTATTGCTAGAATTTTATTTTAACCCAGTCGGTCGATGACACCTACTACGTACCTTGTTTGGTACTCATGCTGCACTTCTGTACCTTTTCCATGGTGCAAATACCGGTAGGGGTTATCAGCGATGCCGTGATTATGTCGAGTAGATTTAGCCAACTATGGAGATTATGGTGACCTTTGCTGTCTGAGTTGAATGTGGTTTGATTCTGTCTTGCTTTATTTAGTCTATAGCTGGCCCTGCATCGTATTATCTTTTAAGGAGTTATTTGTATTTAGTATCTTCCGATTTCTATATAGTAAATCCATAGGCCATTAACACCAGGTTTTAGGATTTTGGTTTTGTATGATCTCCTTCTAGATTCTGTTCTGCATGTATTGTTTTTGTTTTTCTTTGCTACATTGGTTTTTTAGTGGTTTAGCCAATTTCACGTAGTTCCAGTTGTAGGGTTAGGCTTGTCTACATAATGGTTGTAGCGCTATTATGACCTGAGATTTTCGATCATGACATACTAGTTCTTTTTATGCTTGCATAAGGCTTGGTTTTTAAGCCAGGGAGTGCCCCATTTTGGATGCCTTAGTTAGGATGTTCAATAGAGTCTTCTAGCGGTTTCCCGTCATTTGGGTTGTGAACTTGAATAGGTGTTTTTGGTGAGGTATTTTTGAGCTCCATTTTTTAAATAGTTTTATTCTATTCCCTACCTAATTGGTTTATGTTTACTTGGGGTGACTCTAACTTATCCCTTGCTTACTTTATCCATGCTAGCTTTTGTCACTTACCCTTGTTGATGCTGTATTATAGACTGTGTTAGGCCTTTATTTCATCCCTTTGCTTATTTTTCCCTCTTTTATGTGGTTCTTCTATGTCACCTAGGTTGTGATTTCTATTGGAGAGATGAGTCCTGTCTTTTAACCCAAGGAGTGCCTGTGGGCCCTTTTTTATATTGCGGTCCTGTGATTCAAGGCATGAGTTCATTTGTTTATGCGGACCTTACTATATCCTAGATGAGATTTGAGTGCCCTTTTGCCTTGTCCTAACCTGGGTGATGGATAATGTTCATAGCATCGTTTTGTTTCCCTTGTATCAAGAGTGAACTTTTAGTGGTAGATCCTAATAAAGGATTTGTGTCACATTGCTAGCTTAGCAAGTAGATGTTATGAGATAGCAGAGTTAGGTCTTTTATCAAAAGGTAGCCTTAGTGATGTTTTCGGGTATGACAAGGTTACCCTGTTCTCCCTAGAAACTGTATTGTTATATTGTGATTATACCTAGGTTGTGGACGGTGTGCCTAGCAGCTTTATAGGGGTCCCTAGGCCCTTGCTGATTTAGATCGGCTTTATGTTCAGGTCAAGCAATTAGCCCCTTGGGAGTGCTTATTAGCATTATGTGTTTGAGGTTTCTTTATTCTTGCAGGCAGATGCCCTATTATCTTTTTATAGTTTTGACTGACTGCGAGCAGTTCAGTAACTCTTGGTTATGACCCTTTTTACCTGTGACTTCCATTGGTTTGTTCTAAAGAACTAGAGTGTATAGTTATTGTGAGTAAATTTCGAGTTCCTTCTATTTGATTTCCTCGGTTCTAGATTGGTTGCTAGAAAATTGTCTTTATCCTTCGCCTATGTAAGGTTTAAATGGTGTTTCTACTATTACCTCTTGGGTTTCCTCGGTCGTGTTTACTAGTGGTTAGTCTTTCTGTTCGAAGGTATATAACCATTCTAGTAGGCGACAATGCTCCTTTAGAAAGAGATCCAAGTTGTTGTATTCCTTAGGATTTCGTACATCAGGTTATGTACATTTTCAATCGTAGTTAGTTGATGCGATCGTGCAGTCTTTGTCCTCATGAGTAGATGGTAGTTTGGTTTTTTTTTTTATGAGTTCTTGTGTTTGGAATAGTGATTGGTTATACTAGGTTTGCAATTCCGTTTGTAGGTGTGTTCTTTGTATGAAAGTTGGGAGACTCTCAGGTTTTGAGTTATATGAACCTAACCATAGAATGTTATGAATAGTTGGAGTGCAATCTTATTCTAATTTTTTGATGATCACCGAGATTGGGTATTTGGTTTTTGGATAACGCGATAGCTTGGACTATCACAATATATTGTTATGAGATGATGATAGTTGTGTTTGTAGTGCTGGGACAAGGTTATTTTCAATATGTGTAGAATGACAAAGTACCTTGGGGATGATCGTTTCCTTGTGTTTTAGATGTCTTTTCGGGTCGATTATCGATTGATTTCAGGTTGGTAGGTTAAAATATATGATCGAGGGTCAGCTAGTTGTTCTAATTTTAGTATCTAGGTTTACAGTAGGGTCAACTGTGAAGGCAAAAGAAACTGACAGTTATGGTTCTGGTATAGTTAGTTAGTCGGTTGGTTTTAGTTTTTTGGGGGGTTTTGAGTTCATGATGTTGTTGTTCAGTTTTCGTAGAGGAGCTTGTAGTCTTAGGTTCTCTACTGCTGGGTTTCGCTTGTTTCTAACGGTATGTTATTGATTGGCATTGATCCTTATAGTTAAAGATTTGATTATTTGATTCAGACATTCTTTGCAAGGCCATTGTACCAAATGTTCCATACACTTGGGAATATCAGAGATATGTAGAGAGTCTTAATTTTATGTTCAAGAGGTATTTTTATTACATAAGATCCCAGTTTTTATTATTTCATACAGCGACACCTGATTCAGTTCTTGGTTTTCTAAGTAGAGTACGTTATTAATTTCATCCATAAATAGATAGCTAGTGTGATCCGATTATTTAGGTTCCTCGGGATATACTGCGAGCTTATCTCCTAAATTTTTGTGGTAGTGGGGTACCAACTTCTATTACACAGTTTACTTTACAGTTCTTGAGGACTGTACAACGTGAGATGGGTATAGAGATAGCTCTACGTATGACTTTTTACCCACAACGAGCAGAACATTTAGGTTCTCTAGAATATGTTCCGATCATTTATTTTGATTTTTTGTGGTAGTAGGGATCAACATTTGTCTCTGGCATAATTTCATACAACAGTAACTACCATTTCAATATCAAGATAACACCATTCAAGGCTTCGTACGATAGGTGTTGCAAATGACTGATAAATTGGTATAGTTGTCTCGCATTTCACCACAGACTTTATATTGGATTCAAGATGCTACAGAGAGAGTTAGATATATGGGTTAGATTTTAGATAGCATACAGTAGACAAAGGAACTACACAGATTATAGACTTGGTTCCTTGGTTTATTACTGGAAACTTGATAACTGGGTGTTCAGTTAGGGCCATATGAGATCACAAAGCAGATTAGCGGGGTTGCCTACAGACTGCCCCTAGGGATAGTGAAAAATTCCCTATTTCATCCACATCTCAATGCCTTGTTGTTATATACCATCCGCTTCTCATACAGTTTGTTATGAGTCATATTGAGTTGAAAGCTAGTTCATTTTCATCCAGCATCCTAAGGCAACTATTGATAAAAGATGTAAAAAATTCAAGTCTAGGGATATTTCCATTGAGAGAGTTGGATGGGCACGTAGTTCAATCGAGGAAGCCATGGTAAGGTTAAGATAATTATGTGATTTTTGTATTCTCTTTGTATCAGATGTCGAGTAATCCTTTCATATTAACTTTCCCAGATGAAAATTTCTCTAGTGCTGGATATTATAATGTCCCTCGAAGCCATTCTTGTGATGTCTGTGATTCTTCTGTATTTTGAGTATCTTGGTAGATTCCCCATAACATTTGTCACTTGCTAGGACTAGTAATTTTGCTCCCTGATAGTTTTATAACTCAATTACTTATTTATTTAAATATTCTTCGGGCCTTGCTCAGCCTATATGACCTTGAATTGACCTTTCATCAATTTTGTTGAGTCTAAAATATATTTACCTAAAGACTTCATATATGGATTGTTGAAATCAAACTCCTCCATACCAGTTTTGGATCATTATTCCAATTCAAACGCTAGTAGTACTCTGCACGATCACACCAAGACAAGGCTTTCCCCCTCTTAGGGCAATTGTGCCAAGGCAAAGCAATCACGTATTTCTCCGAGAACCTACCTCAGCATAATTTTGCTAGAAGGAAATGATCGTAGTGCGGCAGGATTGGGCCTACATAAGGCCATTTCCAGCATTTTTTCTTTATTTTCTTTCAAAACTTTTACTAAACTCTCTTACATATCTTGGTGGTGTGCACTCGTTTCTACTAGGTAATTCTTCATTTTCTCTATTGAATGAAGTTTTCTATATTACTATACTTTCTATGTTTGGATGTTCGTTTTATACTTTTAGTTCGAGCCCTTTTTTTACCATATGATGTATGACTTGTGCTCTACAAGTTGGTATAAGTATTTAAGTTTTCCAAGTTATTAGGGTGGATGGACGTATTTTTAGTTTTTATTCGATTCCACTATTTATATAGCAATATGTATCTTGTTTTTTCTCCTCCTGACTCGTAGATTATGTTTTCTCTAGATTTATGCAGTTTCAAACTCGTTAATGATTCTCCACTTCTTCCAACGCGACTCTTGAGGTTTTTTGGCACTAGATAGACTATGGTTTACTTTAATCAGAATGGGTATTTTTGTAGTATATGTATGGTAAAGTGCCAGCTCAGGGATGAGATTACTAGGTGGCGCCCCTATATATTTATTCTTCAACCCTATGGACTACTTAGTTGGCTTGTAGTTTATTTACTTTCCCTGAGGCTATCTTGCAATAAGCGTGTGTCCAACGTCGAGTCTAGAACATAGTATGGTTGGGGAAGGAGTATAACCTTTGGAACGTATTCTTTATATGTTGACTCTGGAACATAGTGAGGTTTGGGGGGAAGAATATACTAGTGGTTAGAGCTTAGTAGCTATCCCCTAGTTTATGCTTGTGGCTTTATAACCGATCTAGGTAGGTTGATTATTCTGTGTTCTACATTAGATGTTATGTATGACTAGTACATGTTTTTTCACTAGGCTATGGACAGTTAGATACGGCTTTGCTGGATAGTTAGCAGTCCTATGTGATGATATTGTACCTTAGCCTGACGCGATCTTGGGAGTGAGTTGTATTGGACTGGGCGTGTACGAGAACTATTTAATTTTTATCACCCCTTGCATTGCATCCTTATCCACTTGGTTGCACTTTTGTAGGCTTATGAGGGGAGTCCCATTGGGTTATTTATGTTCTGATGTGTTGGTTGCTAAATAGGATTTGTTGCTACTCTTCTGTGTTGTTGATTATTTTCCTTGACTTATAAACTATTATGTTCAGTGGTTATATTTCCCCTGTTCCTCTTTCTCTTATTGGTCCTTCCTTGTGATTGTTACATTGGAACTCTACGTATGTTTTGCGTTTGGTCATGATTTACTTATGGCCAAGGTTTTGTGTGTTATGCCTTGATAGTGACTTTCTTTCATTCTTTTTAGCAGATGCTGCACAAATTGATAGATTATCCTTTACCTCGCTTACTATCTATTACTACAGTTCCCTGTTTCTATTATACTTTACATGTTATTACCCTATTTTCTATTAATCACGTTTCACGTTGCTTATTCTTACTCTTTTCGAATAATCCTAAAATACCTACTAGGTATCCGTTGTTTTTGGTGCTCATGCTACACTTCTGTATCTTTTTATGAAGCAGGTCTTAGCACGAGTCATTAAAGTGGACGCAATCATATAAGCTAGTTTGGGGTTGTTTCAAGAGATATGGTAAGTAATCGATGTTCATGCTAGACGACCTTTCTTCTATCCTCACAGATATTCTAATTTGAGTTTGGATAGCTATTCGATAGTTTTTTCCTCATTGTGGGTTGTTTGTTTTACCTTTTTGTATATAGATGCTCTACAACCACGATGCCAGGTTCAGGGGAGTTATTTTTTGTTGTGTATTTTTGTGGTCTGCATCTTTTTCTTGTTTCATCTCCCTTCTCTTTTTGTTTTTGTTCATGGTACTAGCTCATTACTTTACTATATGCATTGGGATTAGGCTTGTCTATGAGTGGGAAGTAAACACTATCATAACTCGATTTTCGAGTCATGACAGTGCACCTAGGTGTTTTAATAAAATAGAGGGCTCATTTTTTTTCCATTTTTCATTGAAACTCACTCTAAAACCCTTATTTTGGCTAGGATTGAGGGGAGAACTTGAAGATAAGATCGATTTTACTTCACTTTAACATGATTTCTATCAATAATTTAATTCTTTTAAAGCCTTAAATATTAAGCAAAGTGGCAAACTCAAAAATGGTTACAACTTGAGATTTTTGCAATGAAATGGAATGATTTTTCGATGAAACTTAATATATAACATCACATAGTGATGTGTGACATTATTTTGTGACCAAGTTTTGTTATTGACCCCATGGGCCCGGGGTTGGTTTTTTCATGCACCCTGATTATTTGAAATTATGTGTTGATTAGTGAATATTTTTTTGTAATTCTTTTTTGGGTCACTAGATTGTGCACAGTTTAAGGCTAATCAAAAGGGGAAAGCACTTGAGTAGCTTAGTTCATCAAAATTAATGCAAGTTGAGATTTAAATGGCTTTTTAAAAATTGTAACAATTGCTTGCTAATTGTATTGTGGCTTGGA
This sequence comes from Withania somnifera, assembly GCA_039654485.1. Classification (NCBI taxonomy): domain Eukaryota; kingdom Viridiplantae; phylum Streptophyta; class Magnoliopsida; order Solanales; family Solanaceae; genus Withania; species Withania somnifera. The sequence continues at coordinate 9,430 of JBDJHY010233851.1, forward strand.
GTGATATGGGTGTTTCGAGAATTTGTACTATCTGTCATGTTGGGTTTTAATATACAAGTAGGGGGTAATGAACATACTTTATAAATTTTTTGAATCATGACTTTGCTTTAATTGTACTGTAAATTGTTTGTTTGAAACATGTTGTTGGAAATGATGACTTGAACAAGAATTAACACCTAATTGTATGCTTGTTGATAATTGTCCATGATAAATAAATAACAACCTTGATACATAAAATATTTAGAGTCGAGAGGATAAATTGGAATTAAATTATTATTCTTGATGGAAATTTCCCAAGAGGTCTTTATGTATTAAATTCAAATTTCAACTTTTGATACTTTCTATGGTTGATTTGTGATGATTAATCAATTATGAAACTTGATTATGAGCGTTGAACTTTGTATTTATGTGATCTTCTTACTCATTGGTGTTGATTATTAGTTGGTCGTGGTGCCTTAATGGAGATTATAGTAAAGAAACAGTCGAGGCTCTAACGGGTGTCTATATTCTGATGATAGAATTATTTTGAACAAGGCATAATCGAGGTCTTATCGGGCCCCTATGTTATTGAAATTACATAGTTTAGGACCTGACTAAGTGTCTATATAGATAAAAGGCATAGCCAAGGCCCTGGTCGGATACCTTAATGTGATGATTGATTTTGGATATTATCGATGTGTTGGGAAATGCCATCTATGATGATTTATTTCTGTTGATAACTTTGATTATTGTTGTACTTGACTGTTGTGGTACATTATTTCTATGATATAACGTATAAAGTTTGATATTTTCTCAGATTCATTGTATAAGTATAAACTATTATTAGGCTGTTGAGTATATTTATTGTAGGTTGCAGTATTATTGGCTAAACGATTGGGAGATCATAGACTTTTGTTTTTTTATAGTTATTCAGCCTAGGGCGCTATTGAGTATCATTGTTCTTGTACTCACTTGTTGATTTTCTGCATTTTCGTGCAGGTACCAAGCCTCATTCATAGAGATTTACCCTTCTGTCTTTTGTCCTGTCAGATTTTGAGGATCTAGAGGTAGTTGGTATCTCTTTCATAAATTTCTACGGGTTTCCTCATTTTAGTTATGTTATAATGTCTTTAATTTTTAAAAATTATGTATGGATTATGTATGGATATCTGAAACTCTTGTATTTATGTTTTGTGTAGAGGCTTGTGAACAGTGACTCATGTCCTTGGCTTACAAATATATGTATATAAGTTTAATTTTTGCTTTTACCTGAGTTATTATATTTCGGCTGACCTATCAGGATTTGAAAGGTAGGTGTTATCACATCCGATTTTTCGGACGTTACATCAATCACACAAAATATTTAGGATTAAATCTATTAAGAAAGAAATGAACAATAGATGAATCTAGAATAAAAATTTGCATTCACCTGGATAATATACAGGGACACCTAACCACTCAATTATTTTTAAAAAGGTCTACGCTCGATAAAATCTCTAACACCCATCAAGAAGTTTTGATTTCACACCCACTCAAGTTCCATAATCCATATCATGCATTCACAAATGATGTTCCATCTATAAAAACATAGGTATTCAATAAATAATATTATTGCAATGACAAAATTTCAATTACTTTGATTCTTATCATTTTACATACTGAAGGTTCATATTTTATTTGCATTACTCTACTTCTAACACAATCATTATATCACTAATAAAGTTTTTGCTGATAATGAATTAACCTAAAAATAAAAACCTAAGGCATTGCATGACTTCAATCCAAATAAAAATTACAAGCTAAACAATAAAAGTAAGTCAAAATGTTATTTCACTAGTTTATAAATTCAAGTTACTAGTTAACTAGTTGAAATCACTTTTTCACAATTCAAATTAGTACTCTACAATTTTAAGTGCTTTTTTATGTTTTCATTTGATTCCAAAGAGAAAATATACGTACCTAGGCACATGACCTAGTTTCACGTAGCTATGTTGTCATCAATAAGATATGGGGAAATTGTATGATATTCTTATTACTAATAGAGAATAAAGATTCTTTCATAATCCAGGTTCATCTATGCCTGTAAGTGTACCATAAAAAACAAACAGTGAAAACAGGGCACTTATAAGTAAGGAAAGCTTATCAATAAAGGAAAAGTAGAAAACTAAAGAATACAATCTATGACAGAAGTATATGAAACAAATCCTCAACAATAACATGAAATACTATTTTGTAGTAGGACTCAGTATCTACAACGAAATCCTAGGTAAGACTTGAATGCATGTGTATATCAAATAGATGATCAAGTCAAACAAACTTTTACACGCGTATGAAGCAAATTTTCCTTGAAGGAGGAAGTTTTATAAACACAACTTATTCAAAGAATCAAGGAAGAAATAACATTTTTTGTTTAGAGTTGGTCTTAGTTTTTTAATAGGATATATTTTGACTTATATTCTTTTTTATTATTAAACATTGTATTATAGTGACTCATGAGAATTGGAAGTGGTTTTGTCTTCTAGGGTGTGAGGTATTGTAATAAGTAGAGGGTTTGTTTAGTAAACTGTTGATTTGCAAGCACAACGTCAAATTGAAGGATTACTGAGTTGTAATTATGAGTTGCTTTTTAGATTTAGTGAAGATATTGTAAATTTATACATCATAGGGCATGATCATTATTTCCAACAAGGAGGTTTTCCTTTCTAAGTTGTATGTACTTTTTCTTACTGCATCACTTATTGCTATAGGAACCTAGTTCCCAAATTATAGTAGTGGGAACTAAATTCTTTCAAGACTTTCTGATAAGGAGCAATAAAATTTTTTATACTATCCTTTGTTGGCTATAAATAAAGGGGTCAAAATTTTTGAATTTCTTCTAGATATTTTTTAACAAACAAATATCGAATATAAATGATTTGTTATTGTCTTTTAGTTCGATTATGTCACTAGAATTTGTAGTACTGCCACTCCAGAGACATGTATAGTCATTATATTATGAGAGAAAGTAATCATATACTTCAAGTATAGTGAGAGAATAAATTTCTTAGGGACACAATGTGAATTTTGTGGACTTCAAAATATTAATATTAAGTTTTTCTTTTTTCCTTTACAATTTTTAGTTTATTATTTTTTCGGATTACTATTTATAAAATAAAATACCACAAAAATCATCTCAAATTCACTATAACTCCACTCATATATGATATCAAAAAAACAATGAAACGCAAAATTAAACACAACTAGAAAGACTATAGGACAATTGATTCTACAAAATAAAAAGTGCAAAAAGCCTTATCTTTTTCAACAATTATAGCGGTATGTATGAAACAAATGTAGTACTAGATAGTCATGAACATACTAAGATCTAAGTTTGTAAGATAAAAGCTTAATTTAACCTCAAAAAATTCAATTGTCTCGATAAAATATTTAGTATAAAAATAAAAACGCTGAGCTATGATAGAATTCATATTTTTTGCAACACTTCATACATGTTTGATGCATAAAAACTAGTACTAGCTCAAAACCTTGAAGAAAATGAGAAAATATTTACTTATTCATAGATCGAGTGGGTCCACGGGTCTTAGAGCTAGTCATAGAGTATTACAGTACAAGTCCCAGCTTCATGAGCCATATTACGACCCATGAATTCAGTTCCACGAGTTTGTACTATCTACCCTGGAGTTAGTTCAAATGGTCATTTTCGGCCACCTAACCACGATCCACTCAACAAATAGTGGAATGAGTCCCTGAGTTGTCAACTAACCCATGGAAATGGACAATAAAGTCTTTTAAATTATAGTTTGTTCAATGAATCATGAAATTAAAATGATGACACATAATGTGCAGCTGTGGAACTTAGACAAAACTTGATCAAATCAACCTCAGGACCATTACATAGTCAACAGGTTATGGAATGCGTTCCATGGACTGTGTATTAGTCCTAAAGTCCATTTTTTAGAATTTTGTTTAGTCAAACCAGGGGAAAGTTATCCCTTTATCCACCACTTCCCTTCTGTTACTATGTGGTTTTATCACTCTAAACATAGGATTAAACACTTAGTCTCTTAGTTCATTTTGATTTTCATGTCAAACACTTAGGAAAATAGAACATAACTCTCTCAAGTAAGCCAATCCTAGGATTCATCTTCTCATGTTTCAATCCCAAGTTCTAGCTCAAATTCTTAGGCTAACAGGTATATGAGACTTTAATAAGGATATCCTCTCACCCTTATGTCTAATTTTTTTCTGAAACTCAATGTAGTTTCATGACTTTAGATTTTAGGATTTTTAACCAAATATAATTTCATGCCTGAAATTTAGTTTTCATAAGATTTTTATGTGTATGGATTGTGTTAAAGTGATTATTATTGTCTTCATATTATTTAAACTAGGTATTTATAGTATCCTAAATTTTTTACATGTTTTCCTAAAATTTACTCAATTATCATGATGCAAAAAGTGATTATACGATAGAATATCAACGTATTTCAGTATATCATGATCTTTTGATTTACAGATTCGTAATATTTAGCATGTCTATTAAAACCTAATATTCAATCAAATAAGTTGTATTTTTAATAGTCTATGCTCACTTTTGATCAATAGGAATCAAAATATTCCTTTACTGATCAAGATCAGTATCATCATGTCATGAGCTATCAAGCTTTTAGTTTTTAGGAGTAGTATTCAACAATGGACATATTATCATATAATCCTAATCCTAGAACCACATTTCTATTATAGGTTATTAGTCTATAAGGTTTAAATTAGTGGATCTATGCCAATCGATTTCTATACCTTTACAAGAATATAGGTCACCCTCCAACCTTGTATTGTATGTTGGACTGTATGTTTTCTTACATGATTTATGTTAATTAAGAGAACCTCCCATAGTATTTAGCATAAGACGATTATAAAGTATTTATAAATTACTTGATTCATCAGTATAACACTTTTTTAATTAAATATTAGCCCAATTGGGCTTTGTATTAGATAAATAAAAGAATTGTCATTGGGCCACACATCCAAACCAAAAACAAACTAAAATACTCACATTGTTGAAAAAAATCCAGACCAACTCATAATTTCTAATATTAAGGGGGTTGGTTTAGGATACCAACCTTTTGAACCTTTTGAGCTCCTTAATCGATTCTTCCTCATCAATGGGACCACCGAGTGATATGTCTCTCTACTTGAGCTTTTTCCTTCTCCTTTTGCAGCTGCTGTGTGGCATTCTTCATCATGATATGTGATTTTTTCTCCTCCTTGACTTTATATATTCATCATACAAGATGGGTGGGCTGGAGTGTGCATCTTTTCAAACTCGAGCATCCCTAACCTTAAGGTATATTTATATTTTCTTTTTTTTCCTTGACCATTCCACTTTATTTAGATTTGTTCTTCTAAATCCATGGAATGGGTCTTTATCCCTATGATGTCTATTAATATCGATTTCCTACTTAAGTGTGATTCTCATATTAGGGAAGTTTCTATATGATCTCTTTCTTAACAATAGGCTAGCTTGATTTTTGTTGCCTGAAAACTGTAAAGCCTTGCACAGGATTTGTCGATATCTCCATTTTTGCATTTCCAAATCCAAATATGTAATTATCTTTTTTGGTGATTTGGAACTGATGTGTACTTTCTAACTATAACCTAGTAATGCAACCTTTATGATCACGTTTTTGTTATATTTATTGTATAAACATCTTTGTCTTGTCTTTGTCTGTTGTTCCTTTCCTTCTTTATGGTTGTTATGGGATTTTCGTGGCATGATTTACTATTTTAATAGTCTTAATTATGATGTATGGCATGCTTAATTTATCACTGTTTAGGATTTTCTTTCCTAGTATGTGTAAGTCTACTAAAGACTTCATCTCTAGTACCTCTTTCCTATTCAATGCTTCATTTGCCGAAAAATTTGCCTGCATGTTCCCTTCCTTGAAAGTTTTGAACAATGAAAAATAGATGGCTAGTGTCTAATCAAATTGATCAGGTCATGTAAGGGGAATAGAAGGTAATGAAGTGGGAAAAAATTGTATAAAGAAGTAAGATCAAACTTATGAACTGCAGTTCTACTTAATCGCTCCACTAGTCTCATCAAGTATAATAATTATTCCTCAATAACCTCCACTAACCACTACTGTATTTTCCAAATTTGCATAACATTCTTCCTTAGACTAACTAAATCAGTTTCATAGACCACATTCCTTAGGTTATGCATTTTACTGTATCTCAAAGTTTCCACCAAATGCCCTAGCTTCTGCTTTCATGTTTTTATTGAACCTATCCTTCTAAATTAGCATAGATAAAATCTCCATAACATCTATGAAAGACACTCTATAAGAACTAGGAGATGGGTTTCCTCTGCTACATCCATCAGTGTTGCACTTGACACCTTGTTTGGGACTTACCCAACTAATAGCAGCATGATGCAGTCTAGGCAATATTGTTTTAACATGTCTAGAAAAAGCTAATAACAACATAATGTAGTCTAGTTTTGTATTGTGTTAACATATCTACCATTGTTGCCCATCCTTTACGAATTTTAATGATCCTTGTGAATCTTTATTTTATAATGTTCCTTATTATATACTGAGCAAACCAAATCATAACTTTCGTACTCATATCTCCTCTATGTTTTATGCAATTTCTCCATTTCTACAGTATCCACATGATAATAGTTGGTGTAGCATTGAATACTTCTTGTATTTTGGGATTAGTTATGCTTTTCCACCATTTAGAAACTATTTGTTGAATGTTCATATTCTCCATGTCAACACCTGTAAAAATAGCAAAATACCTCCATAACTTAATAGCTATGGGGGCAGTTGGAAAAATATTCCTCATAATATCCTCTTCATGATTTTCACAACACTAACATCTAGACACTAGGTTAATCCTTATTCTTTTGATTTTTTTCATCTGAGAAAATTCTTCTCTGATAAACTCTCCACACAAAAGAAATTAATCCAATTATTATCCATCTGTTGTGATACATCCTTTTAGATATAATTATTTCCTAAGAAGATTTGACAGTGAAAGCACCTTTTGAATTTCCCATCCACCAAGCTCTACCACATCCTTTGTTTATCTCTGACTTGATATTAGTGACAAGGTGTTCAACTATCTCTTCAAATAACACCTCTTAAGATTAAAAATGTCCCAACTCCTTTCATTAATGAATTTTTTTACTTTAATTTCTTTATACCTAGCATTGTCATCTTTAACATAATACTGATCCCCAAGTTTGGTCCAATTATAAAACTAAAAACTTGCTGTCCCAGTCCTGATCTGCAACCAAATTTGATGCTCCAACTCTTCCCTACCCATTATCCTTTTCTTCCAAGCATGTGAGATACCATATCCATTTGCCATGATAGGATGATAATTATAACTGTATTTGTTCCATATGTAAGAACTCTAAAGTGAAGGATTGACTCTAAAATTCCCCCAAAGCTTAGCAAACAATACCTTTGATATCTCATGAAGTAATCTAAAACCAATGCCCCCTTTTGTTTTTTGGAAAAACACATACTATCCCAAGACATCCAACTTTTGTTTTTAGCACTCGTACTATTTCCTCGAAAGAATCTACTAAATAGCTAATAAATGGTATTAGTGACACCTATAGGGGGTTGGCAAATAGCATGTATATAGGCATATACTGTAATACATAATTCACTACAACTTTCCCACACTAAATAATAAAAATCTATTTTTCCAAGAACAAATCCTTTTTATGACCATATTTATAAACTCCTCAAAATGTACCTTCTTTTTTATACCATAAAAAAATAAAAAACCCTAAGTATATGAAAGGGAAAGTACCTTATTGACGCTTGTAATTTTTTTGGTTCTGCTTCCAATTGCTATAGGCATCTTCTCAAGAAAATATAACATTTATTTTTTCAAATTTACCATCTTCCTTAAAAATTCATCATATTCTCTCAACACCTTCATCATCATCTTTATAGATCTAGGTTGTCTAGAACAAAACAAGACTGTATCATTACCGTATGCCAGATGGTTGATCTTTGGACTCCATCTATGTTGGCTATAATTAGTGAAATCAGGATTCTAGTTAAGTCTGTTTATCCCTTTAGAAAGGACTTTTGCTGCCAATATGAGTAATACGGGAGCCAGGGGGCCCCCTTACTTTAACCCTCTGCTAGAATTGAATAGGCCAAAGGATTACCCATTAACAAGAATTGAATACCAGTTATTATCTCCATACCATGTCAGTAATTACCTCATAAAAACCAAACTTCTATAGAACTTTTGTCAAATATATCCAGGACACTCTATCATAAACTTTTGTCATATCAAGTTTAACCATTATAGTCTTCATCTTGTTTCTTATGTATATGTCCTTGATAATTTATTATGCATGTACATTTCCAGTTATACTATTTCCTTGCACCAAACTGTTTGGTTTTTAATATGAAGATGGGAAGTAAACCTACCAGCCTAGTGTGCATCATTCTTGACAAAATCTTATTATCAAATATGCTCAGGCTTATTTTCCTTAGATTATTAAAATTCTCCACCAGATCTTTTTTAGGAAATAACACCATATTAGTTTGGGTGATATATCTAGGAATTCCCTAAAAAAAAACTCTTACCATGTTAAGAAGGTCCTCCTCAATAATTTCCTACTATCTCTTGAAAAATACCCCTAAAAAGATATCCACACCACTGACACTATTACCTATTTAAAGAGAAAAATACTTCCCTGACTTCATCATAAGTAGGAACCTTTACCAACTCGGGGATAGTTTCCAACAGTACTCCAGTCTGTTAGATTCCTCAAATTGTTCTTTAAACACCTTTACTACCTCTTCTCCAAATACCTGAGATGATGTAATTCTATCTCCTCCCCTATTAATAATCTCCTTAAGCTTTCTTCTTCTTAATTTAACATATGAATGAAAGAATATAGTATTTCTATCTACAATTTTGAACCACTTCATGTCTGCTCTTTGCTTTCAATGTTCCTCCTCTATGTGAAAAAATTTCTTGAGCTCAGACTCTGTCTTCTTCAATTCTACCCTGTTAGTTTCTGAAGCGTCTAGTTCCAGTTGTGTTTCCTTTATCCTTACTAAATCCTCAAATATAGCAATCTTTTGGAAAATATTTCCAAATTCTGCTTACCCCAAATTGCTAAAGATGATTTAACCTTTTTATTTTTTCATTATACATGACAAAAGGTGACCTAGCAGAATCAACTTTCCAGTTATATTCAACAAATATTAGAAAGTCCTTATGTTTTTCCTAAAAATTTAAGAATATGAATGTCATTATAATTCTTTCCTGATCAATTTTACAACATACATGCAAAGGAGTATGGTTAGAACCCGATTTGATTAGATGTTCAACCTGATTATTGGACAATCTTCTCCAGTTCATCCATTCCACCAAGTGTATGTGTTGTCAGCCTATCTAGTTTCTCACAGTCCATAACCAACTAAACATTGTTCAAAATCCGTTGTTTCTTGTTGTGACACTTCAAAACCTCCTAACTTTTATGAGTCATTCATTATAATATTGAAATCACCTCCCACTAGCCATGGTATACTATTATTATCTGCTATGTAGTCCAAATAATCCCATTGCTCTAACCTTTTAATAGAACTACATTCGGCATACACATTTGTGATGTTAAAAGTGATTATAGTTCCTTAATATGTGAATAGCATAGTTAGTTGTTGAGATGACTCAGTTATAATATTTCCATTTAGTGAAACATCCCAAAAGACCCATATCTTAGCATAACTAGTTGTTAGATCATATTGTAACCCTTTATTTCTTCTGTACTTTCAATTTCATTTGTAGATTGAAAAGTATCTATTAAATCTATGTAAAAAATAATGATGTTTCCTATGTAAGTCAATCAACCAATCAAATGCACCTAGAGTTTTGACTTAATTGTATTCCATTTCTACTCCTTGTAGTGATTATTGATTGCATATTTCTAGTACCTTTTTTTCTCTTTCCTTTCAAAGACTTGATGTGTCTTGGAGACATATCTCCTTGTCTGCCTATGCTATTAATATTGGCATCCATACTATTATTTTTTTCCTCATGCTGCCTTCTTTCAATTTCTTCCTCTGTAAGCTTGTGTATATTAGTAGCTTTCTTAGTTGTATTGATATTAACACTTTGGGTATCACTTCTATCTTTTCTTACTTGGTTTAGTTTATGAGAACGTGAAACTATATCCCTAGTTGAAGATGAAATTACCTTGTCTTGATCCACTGAATTACTTTCTGTGATCCAATATCCTCCACATCATCCTTTTGAGTAAATATTGGGTTGTTATTTACTGTATTCTCCCTCTCCTTTCCTTCATTCTTCTGTGAAAGCAGTGTTGGACACTCATTTTTTGATAAATGACTCTTTAAGTCTACTTCCTTAATGTTCTCTCCTTGTCTCCTATTCTTCCCCTCCCAGAGCTCCAAACTTATTTTGAACATTAATTTCCTCAGGCCTTTAAACAATAGCCCTTGGGTTCTCGGTTTGTTCCATTCTCCTTTTTCTATTGTGTCTGCCTCTTATCGTAACATTTCTTCTCTTCTCCTTGAATCCTTTTTGTCATCATCTTCTAT
>JBDJHY010233852.1:0-10968 GCA_039654485.1 Withania somnifera
TGTTACTATAAATAACTATACACTTATGAAAGATTTCAAGACCATTAACGTTTATAATCCAAAAATTTTTTGATACGCTGGTGAACATAATCCTAGTTTTTTTTCATTACTTGAACTTCATTACAAAATATGTCGATTGATCTCTGAATTTTATTGCAAAGTATTATTATTTCAAACAAACATTTTCCCTTATTTACTTTATTATCCTTTAGAAATAAGTGACTAATTGATTATATATTGTCATTAGACTTGAATTCGAAATCATATTGTCTGTGGAATCGACCTCAACCTTGGTCGGTTCTATATTTGAACAATGTCTGTTTATACTTCTCTTGAAAGTGTAATTTGAACGTTATCACCTCACTATCACTAACCACACCATTCATGATCTTTCTCCAACCATAGTCCCACAACAGTGCAACGTATCTTGGTCGTGGAGTGTCGTTTTTAAAATTTTCCCATGAAAAACTCAGTCCATAACTGAGATACTCCGCATATGTCAGCATATAAATTTCACATACATATACAAATTAAAAAAAAATAATATATCAAATCAAAAGAAATTTAAACAATATACTGAAACAAAAAAATTGTGAACTTACAGTTGCAGGAGAATGCGTTCAACATAGAAAATTTAAAAAAAATCAGTTGAGGAAACATCGCGTTAGGATGTGTTTTAATATCATTGTCCTTTTTTTTTATTTATTGGAGTTGGTTCTTGTAAAGTAGAAGGGTAAAAGCTGAGATAGCTTCTTAATTTAAGATATTATAGCAGCATCATGACCAACAACACTGTATAAATCATACACCCGAATCAACCTGTCATCAAAAGAAACAACAACTTGAACATAATACATTCTTTGCTTCACATGAATCAGAATGAATATATGGTCAACCAAGTACCATGGAGTAGAAGCATGGAGCCTGTATCCACGTACATACTCCATCGCACTATCTTCCATCTTAAGTGTATCAACTTGTTTCTTGTACTTTATAAATATGTACAATATTAATACCATGAAGCTATAATCAATAGTATATATTTGAATCGAATAGTAGTCCTTGTCATATTTGCATTTGTTACGCAAGTAGTATAGGAAAGCATTGACATGCTGGAAAAAAAGGTCATAGAATGATTATTTTTTGTAATATACAACTAAATATAGTTGCATAAACAGAATACATTTTTACAAAAATATAACTGCAACATGTGCAGTCTCAAGTTGTATATGTATCATGTGAAAATTTCTTTGAAGAACATCATGTGAATACAATCTCATAATATATGTATAATATATGTTTTATACAACTTGAAACTATATACAAGTATGTTTTATAGATAAACACCTGAATACAATTTCATAAATATAATTCAGAAAAAGTTTAAAATATGGTACACCACTACATATCGACTGATTGTGATGATTGTTGGGAGTATCTAAAGCTGCCAGACTATTGTGTTGGGGTGAATCATTAATGCCAACATTGTCAAACTCAAATTGGTGCATCATTGTCGGATACCTAAAATATACAACACACTAATAATTATAATGCTTCCACATACAATTGCAGAGAAAATTACATATACAACTTAATTGTACATCAATATACATCACTGTAATAATTGTACACCATATATATACAATTGACCATATGATACAATTGACTATATTTCAGAATCATAATTAAATGCATAATATACAGCTTGAACATATCGGTGAATCAAACTTAAATGAATAAATAAACAACACACGAGTACCTTTAAAATCATTTGTATAGAATTGAAAACTAAAAACTGACCTTCTCGACAGAAGTGTTTGCTCTAATAGCATCTAGAACCAGCTTGAAATAGTCATTTATTAATTTCTTTTGATCACTGGATTCCTCCCTTTACTGCAATGTATATAATGAGATTATAAGACAACCTTTAATTGAAAAACCATAAAAAAAATATTGTTTTGTCTTCACCTCATTGTTAAATTCTTCAAAATCTTTCCTGAAAATGTCAACGACTTTAGACTTACTAGTTGATTATTCATGTGTTCTCGTAGAACTTCTTCTACTCTTAAGTGGTTTCTTGGATATTTTTTTGGACTGTTCCAAGGTCTTTTTCGGAGGTGGATTAACCCAAGGAGACATACAGACTGATAACTTAGCAGCGGGTGGTGTCATGGTTGCTTTTTTTGCTTTAGCGAACTCGTTGCAATAGTTTCTTTAGGCTGCAAACGAAGGTAGCTACTGCTTCATCTTCTTATTAATTGGTGAGACAGATTCACCAACCTTTCCTTTTCCTTTGTTGCCTCGTCTACTTGGAGGAATGTCTTGAAAGTCATCATCTGCACTATATACTGCCTTCGATGAATCAAGTGGTGTGCGACTTATTAATTCAATATATTCACGTGGTACACAGAGTGTTGCCATTTAGGCAGGAGCGGGTAAAATATTCTTGAATACAATCTTGACAGCATTTGTATATGGTTATGATTAGGTGGCATAATGTAGTCCGTATATAAAGTACTATCAAATACAATGTACAACTAATATAAATGTAATGAAAAATTTACTATATGCAACTGTATTATTAATACTGAGTCAGTTGATATGACATGCAAACTTTATTTTTCAATAAATTACCAATATGTTGAAAAATATATTATATAATACGAATGAATTAAATTTAAATGTCAAAACTATAAAGAGATATACCTTGTCATCATTATCTTTGAAAATGAGCTTCTCAAGCACCTCATGGTATGGGCAATACTTGATTGATATCTAGTGCAGGATTCTCGAAATCTGATTTTCAGTCTTCTCAGCAATTGTTGGATCGACTTCGAAACAACACTTGTATAGCCACACTTGCAAAAGAAGGAGCATGCCATTGATACTGTAATATTTATGTTTTGAATTATTACCTTACGCACTATTTCAATGAGGTTGTCGAAAGCTTTCTTTCTCTAAGAATAATCAGTGTATCTACCGCTCTCAGCCAAGTCAAAATAAACTACTTTGACTTGAGAAGTAATTTCCGGACCTGTTAAGATGTAGGAGTGTATGAAAGTACAGTAACCCAACTTAAAGGCATCTTAAATATTTTTTTCCACACTGCAGCCTTAAACCGATCAAACAACATTAGTTTAGAATATTTGCCCTTCCAAAGTACTTGTGGACCGACCTGTTTGGCATCTCACACTTAAACTGAGATTTTAAATCATTTGATTGATATAGAGACTTGTGATAATGATAAAATCAGCAGGGGTGAAACGAAGATCTGATAAGTGCATCAGGCTTACTAAAATTATGAAGTGCCTAAGGAATTTATCTTGTACAAACAGATCCTAGATGCGTGTAAAACCCCCAAATATAGGGTCTTCGCAAATTTGCCTAAAACGTCACATCATCCAAGTAGTTGTTCAAATCAGCCATCATATCTATATTTGTGTAAATTATGATGTGTGGGGCTTTTATGGGAAGTCTTGGGGCCATATAAATTTCATACTGTAGAAGAATTGTAAATAAAATTCAAAAATATACAACTCCACATATATATATAAGGTACAGAGTACAACTGCTGTAAAATACTAACTTGTTAAGGTGCAATAACAACAACACTGTACAACTTTGAAAATATACAGAAAAGTTCAAAATACAACTGTCATAATATACAACCATAACTAACATATACAACTAAACCATAATAAGACACAAAATACAAATATCCATTACTACTAAAATATTCAACTGTATCAATATATAACTTCAACAAAAATACTGCAGAAACAAACACATGGCCCATATACAAATGCAATAATATACAACTGTAACAATATATAAGTTACTAAAAATATTGCATATACATGTTGCATATTCAAATTGCACTATACAAATACCCATACAAATCTTCATCATAGTAGGAATAATATACAACACAAAGGTTTTAAAATAAAATTTTTAACTTTCTATAATATGTACCGTCCAATCTTCATCATCTTTATTCTCCTCAACATCCTGTATATTTTGACTACCATCTTCAACATCTCTCTCGATGATATCCTGATATAACATACACAATATAAAGGACATTGAGCCACCAACAAAATATAATATATACAGCTTAAAAATATTCGACATAATTGCCTACCTCCAAAACTTTATCTTCTTTGTTTGGTTTGGTACTTCAACTACATTTATTGACACCTTATTGTGGTTTTCTATTTTTTCATTTTTTTTTTCTTTTAGATTTGACACTTTCGGAGAAAAAGAAGCAACATGAACACCGCCTTTTTTTTTTTGAAATCCTCGACTTTAATTTCTCTGTAGGACTATTACCATTTAACAGGATCATTATCATACTTAGATCTAATTTCTCTCTCAGATTTCATTCTCTCAAACTCAGCCTCAATAGAACATGCAAGATGATGAACTTGTTGAGATATACCCAAATCAAATGAAGGTGTTTGACTCGAAATAGGATTTGTACCTCTGCTAGTACTCATTGATGGTAATTTTTTTTGCCATTAGAAGAAAGCTTTAACACAAATAACAGAAAGAGTAAAAGATGAACAATAAATAAACTATAAAAGGGGATTAACGAAAAACACAAATCAATAAATAGAACAAAGAACAATGTGGGATACTTGATATGGTTGAAATCGTGGAGGAAAAAAGAGGACAATGGAGAAAAAATCTTGTAGAAGAAAATAATTTAGGATGAAAAGAAAGTGGACAAGTGAAAAAGAAAAGTAGGAGAGAGAAAGTAAAATAAAAACAGGAAGCACGGTGAAAAAGGCTAGTAATTAGGAGAAAATAAAGCCTAAATATATAACTTGATTTTTAAATCCCACTTGAAACTTAACGCATTTATATCATTTTATATAATTATATAAAACTTAATCCATTAGTTTACTTAATTTTTTCGTTAAATAAGACAATGGAAATTTATTATGAAAGCCCATTATGTTAAGAAAGGTTTGGACGCACACTGTATGAGATCCATTACATGAATACTTTGTTGGTAGAGTTTGCTCCATCTGCCCGTTTGGGTACTACGGATGGGTTGATTCACTGCAGTTTGTTGGTCACGATTTGAACTTTAAAGGGCTTCGTAATTAAGGAGACTATTTTAACCCTTTGATTCTTTAGGATAAAGAGCAAAGAGTTTGTTAAAGAAAATAGTTCCACTTCAAATCTAGTGGCTAATTGTTATGCTGCTTAAACAATAAGATATTTTATTTATGTTGCTTCCTTAATACCTTCAATTTGAGATATATATTATTTTGATTTGGATTACAGATTATTAAATTAATCTTAGGCTCACTGTATGTTTGGTCATCTAAGGATAATGATTATCTTCTTGAGCCAACAAATAAAAAATATATTATGTTGGTGGACTATTCATTTTTTTTTGGGAACATTTAAAATAATTTTTGATTGTTCAGGAGATACTTTCTCCCTCCTAAGGTATTGTGTGATCACAACAATGGTAGTTTAATTCCTTTTTGTGAGAGCATTTGCAGTTTGATCCTCCTTTATGCAATTTTTTATAAATTGTCATTGTTATTTTGGTTTAAGTTATTAAATAACTATTTGAAAGTCGACATTTCAGGTCTAACTAAAATAAATTGAAGAACAATTTAGTGTCATAAATTTTTTCTTAAATTCAATAAAGATTTTTTAATTGGCCAAAGCATTCTAAACTCATTAATAAGGTATATGACATTAAAAATTAAAGTATCAGTGTCATGAGATTTCATAAGATCTAATATTTTAGAAATCATGATTAAATGTTAATGTATTCGAAAAATCATAAGGTATTAGATTATTTTGCAATCTAATATAAGATATGATATTGAAATAAAAATGTTAATGTCATAAAATTTTCTTAAGTTTAGATTTTGGGAGTAGCCAAAACATTCCAAAAGATGAGGATTTTATAAAATCTCATATGCAATATATATTGTGGCATTAGAAAAGTAAGAAAGTCTTCACCAAATCTAAGATTTTAGTTTTTGCCAACCATCCTAAGGCCATAAGGTATTAGATGGTGAAGAGTTTTATTTGGAATTTGACATTGAAGTACAGAATTAATATCAAAACTTTTTTAAATCTAAAGTTTTAGGTTGTTACGCAACCTAGAACTACAAGGTATTAGATTTTTGAAAATTTCATATGGAGTATGACATTAAATATATCATTAAAAGAAGCCAAAACATTTTAAATTTGACAGTCAATATGTTTAAACTTTGAAAAGATATGGTAGTAATATTGCAATCAATTTATTAGGTAATTAGCCGATCACTCAAAGGTACGGTTAATATATGAAAATTGATCGATTGGGGTAGAATGAAATATTTAAATATCAAAAATAAATTTTCTCGCACGCCTAAAGGTATTAAAAGTTCGAAGGATTCTTGTATTTAAATTTTTTCAGTTTTATAGTTAGTAAATTTCATACGATTTGCAAACTTCTGGCCAAAAGTGATGTTGCTAGGGTCAAGTTCATTTATCTCATAACACAAAACCAATTTTAATTTTTGTTGCTTTATCCAACTTATATTGATTAGTTTCTCCTCTTGTCTAGTAATATCTTTCTTTACGAGAAGGGAAAGAATGCCCGCGAGAAGAAGAATATGAAAAACACTTCATCTTAAAAGTTGTAAAGTGTTTTTTGTGTCAAAAAATGTGCATAAAAAATGCGCTTCAAGTAGAAATAATTAGTTGAAAAGAAAGTAATCTTTAGATTTTGAGAGCTAAAATTATTTATGGTCTCTCTGATTTTGGTGAATTAACTTTGATTTTTCAATTAATGTGGCAAAAATCAAATATGATTTTGTAATCCATAAAAAAATAAAGAGATCCTCTAATTTGAAAAAGAAATTTGCTTTAATTAAAGGTTTGAGGATCTTTTAATTTATTTTGAAATTTGAAGTTTTTCAAATAATTTTTAGGAAAACTACTACAATTTCACCAAGTTTGAATATTCAGTTTATATTTTAGAAAATTTATTTTTATAAAACTCTCTTGGAGAATTTTAATTTTCAAGTTTGAGAATTGAGTTATTTTGGTGGTGGAACTTTAAGTGATAAGTTGTTTTAATTTTAAATTAGATTCATTTTAAAGACAAGATCCTAGGCATATAGATTGAAATTGGCATAACAAAAGGTGATTTAATGTATTTTTGCTTCTTCTCTATATAGGAAATTTAAATTTTTCTTCTTCTCTATATAGGAAATTTAAATTTTTCTTCATTAAGAAAATAGAGAAGTTACAAAGAAATAGAGTTGTAAAAATTTTGACTTTCATATATTGTGACTTGTGTGAGTCACATATGGTACAAGCATACTAACAAGTCCATTAATGAAAAGTTTTGAAAGTTATGCACATTGATTATTGTGGATCATTTACTTACATTCTTTTTAGTTGAGAGATAATTTTATCTCATCTGGTGATAACCACTTCAGATATACATATCTCTATTTGTCTTTTTAAATGATCTAAAACACTTTACTTTTTTCTCATGATATTTAACGTTGAAGTGAAAAGACAAAGAAGCTAAAGATAAAGATCATTTGATTTGATAAGGATGGTGAATACTATGATAAATATTGGGTCTCTATAATCTTAAGGATTCATCGATTAGTGGAAGTTCCTCCTACAGTTATTTTGAGGAACAAGAATATGAATCATTACAGTTGCTTGGTATTTTGAAAAAACTGAATTATTTCTAACGAAATAATTTTGGTACAAGTCAACGCAACTAGATTTGAAAATGATTACAAATTATATTGAATAGCTGCAAAGAATGTCATGTGTTAATTGTAAGGAACTAAAGATTAAAGATAGATCTTCATGAGTCATAAACTAAAGTTTGATCAAATGTTCAGATTCTGATTTTTGATAGATGTAAGTATTCTTTGGATAGTCCATTTCAGAGTCATCTATCATAGAAGATAATTACTTTGTGCTGTGAGATTAGTTAATAAAACAGGCTATCTGATTTAGATTAATGATGATCGACTCTATTGTTAGGCGTAATTTTGTCTTCATCATGAACAATGACTAGAACAAAAGTAAAAAATAAATACTTGATATAAGGTTCCTTGCATTTAAGAAAAGGTGAGAGCAATTAAAGTTTTTGTGGTATACATCATACATCTCATTTGGCGATTGATCCTTAACTTGCTAGCATTTCAATAAATGAATTATGTGGGGAGTATGTATAATTTTAACCCTATAAAGTGTATTTACTTGACTTATGTCGACTATTGTGAATAAATATGAAATTATCTTTATTACACATTCAATTTTCATATTCGATATCCGTGGGGATACATAAGGTTGAACCCATAAGGATTAACATTCATAGTGTTGTTGATGGAAGCTTATTGAAAGCTAGAAAAATAATTTTCTCACCAAAGTCGCAAGGTAGGATTGTGCATGTGATACATGGAAGGAAGCACTCGACCAAAAATGAATAGGACCGCCATGAGTCTTGTATGATACTATTTTGTGTTACTCATTAGAATTTTCAGATTATCACCTTGATTAGTAATATGTGGCCCAAGTGAAAAAATGTTAGATTTTCATTAAGTGTGTCCCACATATTGCTAATTGATTTTATTATTATACATATTAAACTATATAATTATTTTATAATTATTCTTTGGTGATAATATTTGAGAAAATTCTAGATGAGATTGGACTCGCAGATAGACTTATCCTTTGATAGGAAGGATATAAAGTCTACTAATAGTGGGGTTCCAAGACTGTATACAAATCTTTTTTTCATCATACCAAATCATTTGATCATCATAACTGGAGGAGAAGGTAATCCTAAATTTCGTTGCGTTAATATATGCATATTTAGTTATATGAATATGCTTTAGTTTATAAATTACATACGTTTTAGTTTATAAATTCTTACAATAGAAACACCTGCTCTGTATTGTGTTCAGTATGTGTAATGCGATGACTTTTGATCTCAACAACACAATGCTTTGACATTATTTAGTTCTAGCTGTTGATGATGTCTTGTACTATTATAAGTTCGACCTTGTTCGGAAGGTAAATTTCTTGCTTAGAAAAAAAAGGGTCAATGTATGGTCTTTTGCGTATATTCTTATTCGTTCTAAATATTATTAAAGAGTTTGTTCGAGCCATACAATGCTTTCAGCGTAGTGTGTACCAGTGATTAAAATAAAGTGAAACTTGAAGTCCATTATAAGAAACATCGTATGCGGACAAAATAATGGGCAAGCTTTGAGCACCACCATAATGAAATATCAGACAATTTGTAATGTCGAAAATGTCAAATGTTATTACACCTTTGTCCTATTTTTCTGTCATATGCATTATGCAGCCGCATTTCGGCTTGAAGTGGCACACTTTGTTTCGTCAATTTTGCAGATGGGGTGTTGGCAGCTGAGTTTTACTCACACCTTCTCTTTCGTGCCGGTACCAAAGTACTATTTTATGTTGTTTGGTCAATTTTTGGTTCTACTTTTTCTTCAGGATAATCATAACTAATAAACTAAAAAGCGATTTTATATGAATGATAAATAGATAATTTGAATTTGTGTTATATAAAAATTAAAATTTTTTCTTTCTTTTTAAAAGTTAAAATTGAGATATTTGATTAAAAATTAGATAAATCTCATCTATTCCGTGGCTTTCCTTTGTGATGGATGTCATGGTTCAGGTAGTGTTAACTAGATAGTCAAAATCCACAAATACAATGTCAAATATAATTTGAGTGGAAGTTTAAATTTTGAAACTTTTGAAACTTCTTTTTTGTTCAGATACACGCACTAAGATACAACATAGCTAACTACTAGCAGCAGAAATAAGAAGGAAAAAAAAAAAAAAAAAACAATAACCAAACTGGTATCTCTTCTGTTATAAAATAGTTGTTATGTTAGCTTTTGAGAGTCAAGTTAATTAAGCTTGAAAATTAAATTAAATTAAATTTACAATTCAAAACCTATAAAAAGTCTGATAAATTGCAATGTTCTCATATTAATATAATAAAAAACACACCTTAAAATATTAATCAAAATTCATATAATTTAAGATCTTAAAAATAAAATTATGACAAATAAAACTAAATTGATGAAGTAGCTAATTAGCACAATGAAACCTTACCTACTATTCTCACCATCTCATGTTATTTATCATATTTATCTTTTGTACGCATTTAAAAAAATTGAATACATATTCAAAAAAAAGTTTTTTTTTTTTTTGACTATTACATTCATTTATGTAGTAACGTATACTCCTTTCATCTTAAACTATTTATTATTTTAAAATTTTAAGACAAAATTAACTACTTTTAAAAATAAAAAGGCTCAACTAGTATTGTCTTTACTACTACCTTTAGCGATTGGTCAAGCCCATGTAGTCATTAGGAGATGGATGGTGGGTACTCAATTTTCTTAATATTTAACAAGAGTTTAATATCAATTGCATAAAATACACTAGATGGAAAAACAAATCATGGCTATAATTTCTGTGGAGAAGTGTGATTTTGTTGCCTCAAAGGTGCAAATTCTCCCTTCTTTTCGTTTTTTCTTTGGAAAATATATTTTGCTCACACTTGATATTTGCATAAAACCCTTTATTTACATTTTTACTGTTTCACCGTAGTTATATTAGTTTGTCTTCTCATCTAATTAATTACTTAATCATGATAAATTATTATACTCTAGTGCAAGAACCTTATGCAAATAGATATTTGTCTTTGTGTACCTCCAAAGTTTAAAGAGGATTTTAATAAGCTTTCATAAAATCAGAAGGGATTGAAAGTTAATTTTGGTATATTTGTTTTAGGTTCCATATAGTGATTATTTTGCAACAGGAAGTCAACTCGTTGATTGATGGGAAGGTTAGCACATAATATTCAACTCATGATGTTGACTGGCCAAATTTGATCAGTATATAATAGCAATAAATTAGTGAAATAATCAATATAAA
>JBDJHY010233863.1:0-10968 GCA_039654485.1 Withania somnifera
CTAGTCTTCTGTGTTAGTCGACTAGTTCACTTTCCAGTAGCTAAACTTGTCCTGCATTCTTTTGGTCGACTAGATTGTGATTTTGGTCGACTTGTGCATTTTCCAGTAGCTCACTGGAACCAACATTAGTCGACTAGTTTTCAACTGTTTCTTTGTAATTTCTGCACTTTGGTTACTCAGAATGGCCCAAAGTGAATTGGTTCAGCTCCGGATTGTTTCTTTGACCTACGATCATATCCATGAACACATTTTCTGATTTGTAGGAGTTCCGTTAACATCAAATCTTCGACTTAATGGTTTGGTCATTAATCAAAACATAAAGGGACGATTTTAGTGAACCAAACTTGGTCCAACATCTTTGTCAAATTAAGTCTTCAAAAGAGCCTATTTTGCCCTCCCCCATGTGTTTTCTTTTTTTCTGATTTTTTATTTAGGGTGTGTTCGATACAGAGGAAAATATTTTTCATAAAAAATATTTTTTAAGAAATCATTTTATAGGAAAATAAGTTATTCCTCACTTATTTTTCTGTGTTCGTTACGCAAGTAGAATTTACTTTTTAAAAGCATTTGTATATATTTAAAGATACAAAACAATGAGAATGAATAAGATAAGGACAATGGGGACGAAATAAATTTTGAAATTCTTTTAAAAAATATTTTTGGGAGGGGGGCTTAGGTGTGGGGGATTCAAAGGGTAGGATAGGGGTGGGATAAGAAAAAAATATTTTTTTTTAAAAAGGCTATTTAAAATAATTAAGAAAAATGAAGGGGGGGGAGGGAAGGGGGTTATGTGTGAAAGTGGTTTTTCTTTTGGGGGGAGGGGGTACAGATAGGGGGTGGTAAAAAAATTAAAATTAAAAAAAAAACAATTTATTAAAAAAATTGAACTAAATAACAAATTAGAAATTAAAAAAAAAAAAGAAGGAAATTTAGCGAGGGTGGTATTAGGGGATGGGGGTAGGGAGGTTATTGTTGGCGTTAGGGGTGAGTAAGAATTTTTTTAAGGGTGTAGAGGGAGGAGGATAAGGTGGAGATGAGGATTTTGAAATTAGTCTGAACTTTGTAACTTATTTTTTCTACTTTAATTACGTTACCCATAATATATGGAAGTATCGACGTAATTTCATAGAGTCATTGGTTTGAATGTTACATGAAGAACATAAGCCAGATGACGGAATATGAAGACCCAGGATGTAGAAGATTTGTCTAAGTCACTTCTTTTTTCTTCCAAATTTCTTCTTTTTTTGTCTAACTCACTTCCTTTTTTTCTGTGTGAGTTTCGGAAGCTGCTCAATCATCTCATCTATCTTCTTTTTTGGAATATGATTATCAATTTGATCAGATCCAATAGCGTTCCGTTATATAGGAACAAATTTGATAAATACTGATAGCTCAGAATTTTCTACAAAAGCCGGCTAACATTCGCTATGGATACTGCAAACAGGCTTTCTGCAATTGCTGCTGAAATGTGGCAACTGCAAAATGAGAGATTGGTCGCCACTTCTACCAAGACTAGAATCTCATACAAATAAAGATAATGTTGGCCCCCGACAAGTGGAAAACTAGCTTAGCAGGTTCCTCGAAATAGAATTCTTGATAAATAAATAGACCAATTGAAAATATTACGGTAAGATTTTAGTAAAAATTACTTTATTTGGTGGGATGGGTTGTTCCTTATCCAAAGATATGGAGAATGTATAGTAGGCAACCCAAGAGAAGAAAGACGGATAATATAGATATCTCCACACGTGTTTAAGCCATACAAACCTTCTTTTCTTGTACACCTCACAATCGTATTCTACTAAAAAATCTTCGCACCCTTGGGGCTTTTTATTTGATTGTATCGAAAGGCCTAATGAGTTGGGATTTCCCTATTGGTCCAGGTGAAGTAAGACCAAACTCATCAACTTATTATCCTAGGTCGGAACAGTTAAATCTGTCGAATAGATCAAATCCTAAGAAAGAAATCAAGCAAGAAAAAACCTTTTATATTTTAGCCTTCAAATGAATGTTTAGATGAACTACACCTCCTGAATTACATCCCTCCTTGCATGCACGTTATTTTTTTATCGGAAGATCGAGAGATAACTATCGAGACTTTGGACTATCCGGACACATACTTCGTGAAATGGTTCATACATGTTAGTTGCCAGGAGCAACTATCCGGTCTGAATTCAGGCACGACCCGCCCATCTACTGCTAGATTCAGAAATGGCGCCGAATGAGGACGCCGCTATACCCCTTAATGAATCGAATGGTCCTTCGGCCTTCGTTTGATTCTGATGACAGGCATAGATCTCATGAGACTGACCCACTATTACTATGAAAAAAGCTGAGACCCAAAGTAATGAGAAAATGACTTGTAACTGTAAAGCTATAAGATATCATGCATAATTAATGTAGGTTAGCAAAGTCGTAATAGTTTTTTTATGTTCTTCCTTTACTATTTGTTTACTTCTCTAGTTTACTTGCAACAATATTTGATTATCGCCATTAACAATGCTCGATGTTTTGTAAGCCTTGTACTTAACAAAAGAATTGCTGACTTAGATAAGAAGAAAAGAATAATTATGTCAAACAGCGAAAATCCTGTAAAAAAAAAATAAGAGAAAGCATAATTCGCGTCATTTGTTCCATGTCAAAAGTAAGTGACCCACGAAATATTTATATCCAGAGTGAAGTAAGAAAATAAATTTCTTTTTTTTTCACTCCTGCATCTAAAAGTACATTTCGTGTTTTATTTTTAAAGAGACAAATTGTATATGCTTAAGTAAATAATTTTAATATGAAAATTTGTAATTTATAGTATTTTCTATTATATTTTTTGAATATTTAATTTTTCATTTAAAATAATTAAATTAACTTAAGCTAATTTATCTCTAAAGATTAATAAAATTAACTTCCAAAAAATTATAATTCAAATAAACGATCACAATAAAGAAATTTAGCTCTCGGAATTATCATATTAATTGGCTGAGTTGCTGGTGCATTGCTGTAACTGATGCTGCTGCACAACATTTAGCGCAATCGCACAGTGGCGCCGCGAGTGCGCTAATGGTGGCCGCTGTCATTTACCGCGGTCGTGTTGCAGTTCCTGTTCATGCCCCATCACGATCGCGCTCTGATGACGCGATTGCATTATTGCTGCTTCTCCTCTTCTGTGCAATCGTGCCTGGAGACTTCGATTCTGGTGCCTCTACTGTTTACATCTACCGCGATCGCGCTCCTCTGCAAGGTGCACCAGTAACTCAAATCTCCCCCTTAGCGCAAACGTGCTGAATAGTTCCAGGGATTATATAAGGCTATTTGGCTTTATTATCATAATTCTTCCTCTCTAATCTTTTTCTAAAGCTTAAAGCTGGGGATAATTTTATGTCCTCTACCTTGGGGTAGTGTTAGCATCCAAGAATCTTGAGTTCCACTTGTTTCGGTAAAGCTTTTTCATCTTTAATTCTTCCTCTTTCATAGTGGAACCCTGCAGTAATGGATCTTATTGACCTTTTCCTAGCTGATTTATGGTGATCCTTGGTTGTAAAGTACCCTAGCCATAGAGGAGAATGAGATTTAAATAGCCTCCAAGCGGTGTTTTATTCTTGATGTTCAAAATAGCTAGCAATTTAAAAGGTGCAGTCTTTTATGATTTGGGGTTGTGCCCCATAATCTTAATAATGTATTTTGGTATTCCCTGCGGTAGTTAAGCAGTTTGTCCAAAGAGAAGTGCAAGTCTACCTTTACCCATTTAGTGGTGGCCAAAATAAAGGCGGAGGAATAAAAGGTTCCTAGTGTTAACAGAGAATAAGATATTAGACTTGCATAAATTTACCCGAGAGTATCAAGACTTTTCACTCACATCATGTTAGTATATATATTTTAATTTTATATTTTGCTTTTTGATAAATTTTATTGAATCCAGAAAAGGAACAAAAAAATATTTTCATTTTTAAATTAAATTTGAATAAATAACTTAGTATCTGAATAAATTAAACCATTTTACACATAGAGCAAGAATAATATGAACACCTAAAAAAAAAAAAACAGAGAAAACGAGATTAAAAAAAAAAGAAAAAAAAAAGAGAATACTCGAGCTTTTGTTTGATGTCCGGTCAAAGTCGTGTTGTCGATTTCAAAATTTGATTACGAGAACAAAGTAAAGCTCCTGAGGTCGAATTTTTTTTAATCTATTTAATTCTTTGATTTTTTCTGTGAGCTTCATGATATGATTTTGGTGATATATACTTATCGTGATGCTTTGTTTTTGATACCTTTGGATATTAGTTTGATTGTGAAAAATCTCTTGTTTTGAGAATTTACATGTTATTGACTCCATATTGATTAAAATGTGTGATTGGGGTGTCGGTTTTAGCCGATGACACAAATTTGAAGAAAAAATAATATTAATGTTGATTGAATTTAGGTGTTTAATTTCTTGCTCTTATTTTTTTTTCTAATAATTTTCTACTATTAAGATAATTGGTTGAATCCAGTAAAACTTTGTTTAATTGATCTTTTCAATAACATATCTTTTGGGGTCGATAGGCAAATTTAAGCTTGTTGAATTACTTGGATTTTTCTATACACTTTTGAATAATGTATTCATTTTTCGAAAAAAGTCCTGAAGTAATTTGTAAAAAAAGGCTATCTATGGGAGCAGATTTGAGAAACCGAAGGAAGTATAGATAGGATAGTGTAGGTTAGATATGTTTGTTTTACATTTGTTTCTATTTTTGTACTGTATAATTTGAACATCATTTTTCCATTGTTTTCAATGCTTTTGCATGCTTATTTGTGTTTTGATTAAGTTTTCATTTTGAGCCAATACTAGTCGATTAAAATGATGGAGGGGTGCCTCATACCTTTCCCTCGGTCAACAAAATTTCTTAATCGGAATTCCTATTAGCTGATCCATATAGAGTCAAATTATTTTCAAGATAAGGTTTTAACCGGTGACTTGACACACCAGAACTTAATATCAACTAACGACTTCTTTTTATTCAATAAATCTTTTTCAAAACATCCTTTTGTCATTTTTAAAATAAAATTCTTTGCTACCCTTAAAAATTGTAAATATTTTTATTTTTTAATTGGTAAGCAGGGTTGTGGCATTTCTAACCACTCTGCTGGGGATTTTAGAATTCAAACTTTGAATAAATAGACTTGTATTGACTTATTTGAAAACTTGTGGATAGACAGCTTGTTTGCATTTTATCTTTTCTTCCCTTGTTAGTTGTTTTTGTGTTGCATGTTTCTTCTTTTCTCCTACGTGCTACGTGTTACAGCTTGATACATGTCATTCATGTCATACCCCGAGTCATTTTCTTATGCAACAAGTCTCGGAGTACGTTGTAAGCGTACACAAATTATTTTATCGAGTTTTCTAAATTTAGGAGGGGTGGATCCCAGCCTAGGTCGGTGTCGCGCTCCATTTTTCCCTTACAAAGAAGAACGTGATTCAACGTGACAACTCTTTTGAGATGAGGAAGAAAGAATAGTCCCCACATAATGAATTAAAGATACGTTAGACAACATTATTGCCTGAATTAGTAATTAATCTTAAGTCTACGCAACCAAAAATTTGGGTGAGGGTTCAAATTACCTCAAAAGGAGGGTGTTATTCACCTTTCGAGGTCCACAAGTGTGGATCCGACTGAATTCATAATTATGCGGGGGAATAAGTTATGTGATCAACAAAAGCTACTATTTTATTAGCCAAAGCTAGCTATGAGATAAATTAAATAAGACAATTTATTAACTAGAGACAAACAGACTAATCAAGCATAAATTTATTATTAACTAATTAGGATAAATCTAAGTGATAAAAGAATTAAACAAGATTCAATAATTTATTAGCCTAGAATAACTATGTGATCAAGTAAGTGAAGCTTTTGTTTTAAGCTAGACTCTTACTATCTAATAATACGAATCAGGTGATAATAGCGATTAAATACGAACTGATTAAAAATAAATGTGAGTAGAAAATATAAAATGAGAAATAAAATAGATTTAATAAGCAATTTAAACTAAACTACCCAAAAAAGAAGAGTAAGAAAAATAATAATAAAAACATACACATTTAAATGAAAATCAAGATAGAATATATATTTATATTTTAAAACTTTTGTTGCTTTATAGAAATGACACCACGATATTAATAATCACACTCAATTCAATGATTTGATTGAAGGTCGGTCTTAATTTTAAAACAGTATAAATATTTTAAAAAGTAAAAACATTTGAATTTCAAAATATTGACACATAAACATATTTACGTATAGCTACACATAATCCTTGTTTAAAAACTTTGGTATGTGATACTCCCAGGGACGCGTTAACTTGATTTAAAATTCGGAACTAGACCTCGTAATTTTTTTTGTTTTTCCACTAACTATAGGTTAGGATATAATATTTTTTATAAGTTAAAAATAAAAGACACATTGTCTAGCTTAAGTTGCGAAAAAAGAAACTAGACAATAGATTTAAGATGAAAAGTAAAAGTATTAAAATTATCTTTAAATGATAAACACATGAAAATGAGATTAGAGAGAGCAGACTACGATATTGCCTATTGATAAAAGAAAACAAGCAGAATGTAGGTTACCCTCCCCCATAATCCCAATCTTTCATTATTTTATAACGTTTATAAAATGATTATAAGGCCGAATGATAAGTAAATACATAAGAAAAAAAAAATTACTCCCATCCCCCAGTTTTAGAAACTCTTCTTCAAAACTTCGACCAAAAACTTGAATTCTTCCGTAGAACATAAAAAATAGAAAAAGAAGATAAGTAAGAATCTAAAATTTTGACAGATGATTAACCAATTAAGCAGAGATAATAATAATAATAATAATAACGAGTAGAAGCCAAAGTCAAAACGAGCAAGCAACAAGCGATAGCAAGTAGTGGTGGCAAGTAGTAGCCAAAGTGTTATGTTTTTTCTTTTGCTTTAGTCCAGAGATAAAAAAAACATAACATTGTGAAGTGAATAATGAAGTAAAGATGATATGAAAAATGATTTGAACGTGAGGTGAAGGGTATGAGCAGTATTAGAGTTGGAGAATTATTGAGTTCAAGGGTGAGTCTTTTGGAAGATAAAAAACTGAGTCTAAACAGTGGAAGAGGGGTCTGCCTTTATAGTGGAATAGCCAAGTCCCAAATAAAGCAATTACAAATTATAAGAGAAAAAAATATTAAAGATATCAATCAAAATAAATTATTTTTTCTTAATTTAGTAAACTGGATCAATCATTGAGTAAGTAATATATTAAGATTGTCATATATAATTTCATCCAGACAAGAAAATAAAGACAAAAGAATCAGTCAAGTGTAAAAGATATTGTCATTACCAAAAATAAAGAAGTAAAATCAATTCGCCTGAAATATGATAGCATTTACCATATAAAATTTCAAGGTTGTTCAAATTACTAAACAAAGGAAATCCAAAGGAAACTTTTCATACTTAATAACTACCAAAATAAAAAAGTCAATCAGAGATCAAAATGACTGGACCAATCTAAGTTTACTCCAAATAAGCATATTCAAGGCTAGAAACTTGATTAAGGCAAGGATATACTCATCAATCACAAGGCTTATTACACATAACCGTAATTCACGAGACACTTTCATGAATCAAATAGTGGGTTATGGGTTAAAGTGTAACTAATTGTTCAGATATGCTCCTAGTATGGTAGAAGACATGAGGAGAAGGATGAGTTTGTTTGTCTCTAGGCTCACCCCACATCTTGTTCGGGAGGGTAGAGCTACTATGTTGATTGAAAATATGAATATAGGAAGATTCATAGTGTACCTAGAGCAGATTGAGTGATACAAGTTGAAGTTGGATGGAGATTACCGCAGTAAGAGGGACAAGACAATGAACTCTAAGTTAAATTAGCAAAAGTCTGGGGGTAATAGTTGATTTAACTTTCAACAAAAGTCATTAGTGTCAACCCATTCATTAGCCAGTGCTCTAGCCTATCCATTAGCCTCGATATGATTAGAGAGGCAGAACTTTGGGTATTAAGTCACAAGGTAGCACCGTAGGAGGGCGTACTCACCCCATTGAAACAAGTGTGGGAAGAATAACTCGAGAAAGTGTATGTATAAGTAAGAAGGATGTTTTGTATGTAGTCAGATTGGGCACAAATTGAAAGATTTCCCCTCTACCAGGCAGTGCAAGGGTGGCAACCAATCTCAGTATACAGTTTCAACAACTCCAATTGATCGTCTAATTCAGTGAAGCACTACTTTCAGTATTGGTGGAATTTAGTGTCGAAACCATTTCTATGCACTCGGTTCACGCTAAAATCAAGAAACTCTCTAAATATAGTTACGAGTATGTTGTAGGTTTATTTCTTATATGTCTATACAGTATTAGACCCAAAGGCTACCTTATCTTTTGTCAGTCTATACATTAGCAACTCTTAGAATCCTTTTTAGTCTCTACTCTATTGGGTGACTTAGTTATGACAGAAAAGTATATAGAAACTTTCTATACCAATCCTTCAGAAAGTCAACTCAGTTGATTTTGTAGAGCTTGACATGATAGATTTTGATGTCATTTTCGACATGAATTGATTGCACTCATATTATGTCCCAGTTGATTGTAGGACCATAGTGGTCTAGTTTCAGTTTCCCAATGAGCCAGTCTTAGAACGGAAGGGTAGTCTCTTAGAGCCTAAAGATCATTTCATCTTGTACCTTAAAGGCCAAAAAAGTTATTTCGAAAGGTTGAATTTATCATCTTATTTAGTTTAAGGATACAGAATCCCAAGCCATGACTATTCAATCAGTTCCAGTAGTATGTGAATTTTCAGCCGCCTTTCCTAAGGATCTATCTGGATTCCCCCGAAATAGGGAGATTGACTTTGGGATAAAACTTTATTTGTAATTTCTCAAAATCAAACACTTGGATTTTCTCTTGTCAGACCTATGTTTTGAAGGTTCCGTGACATCACTAGTACATTTCTTTTTTTTCCTTATAAGTTTGGGGGAGTAAATAGGCGGAAAACTTCACATCTAAGATATCTGAGGGCACACTCCACTCTAACTCTTGAGGAACTGAATAAATTATTTCACTATATGCAAGGAGGTACGGCTCAACTTAATAGATGGTCTAAGAGTTCTCGTATATGCTTGAACTATACTCAACGATGTACTTCTTCCTTGTGGCTTCTATCACGGTAGTGCTTGACATTTTACCAAGTTATATTCTCTGCAAGATATGTCTTGTTAAGTAAATTAACTTTGACAGTTGGTCCCAGGGATTTTATGGTGAGCTCTTCAACAAATCTTTTAATTTTGCTTACAAATAAAGAGTTTCCTGTAGTTATGATTCTTTATATCTGTTTCAACCTTGGGTACTGTCACGACCCGATTTCGTGGATCATTGATGGCACCTACTATACCACCAGTAGGAGAACCAAACCCCCTAGTCCATAGCCGAAGCGGAGGACTACTACATTAAATGTGGAAGTATATCAAAAGTCAAGATAAAAAGAATACTTTGCATAGGTCTTAAAGAATAACATAATCTACCAAAAATTCGGTATTAGTGTCAAACAAACTATTAAGTACAGAATGATAAAACTGAAGTAAGTGTAGTATAAAGATGTATCCAAAATACAATGGAGATCAACAAATATATAAGTCCAAAGAGAAGCAAGAACAAGTTGAACGCCAAGCTCACCCTGAATCTCCGATGTGAATAAGATTTGAATGAACAACTATCTATATATCACGAACAGGAACCTGTACTCGGATCTGTACATGTGCAAGTATAGTATGAGTACAAATCGCCGAAGTAACCGTACCCAATAGGCTTCAAGGGCCCACTGAGCACATAACAATATGGGTCACAGAAGCAAATAGTACAATACGAAAAGACTAGAAACTCAAGTATGAAGCAAGTGCCACATAGACTGATAGCGCTAACTAATCACATAACAGGATCGCAGGCAATGAAAGGAAACATACCGGCATCCTTGAAACAACATATGTGAAATACAACATAATAAAAGGAAATAAAAAAAGATAGAAGTAGAACATGATCAGTATACCGGTAACCTCAAGTGAAAGAATAAATAACTAAATTAGAGTGTAAAGAACTAATACCACATAACATGAAACAACAAGTAACCAATAAGGACGACTGTGAAATAATACAAATAATAAAGTAAAGAAATTAAACGCTGACAAGTCCCTCATAAGGAAGCGTAGCGTACACAGAAACATGCTCACCCATAGGCCCCCATTTCGACCTATGAGCACACTGAAGAAAATAAGTGTGGAAAAGTAACAAACACATGATCGTCATCAGAACCTCACATCCCAATTTCAAAATCTCATTGAATCACAATTGGCACGTAGTTCTCCGCAATAGTGTTATCCCATCGGCATCTAGTGCCTCATATCAGTGTTATCCCATCAGTACATATTGCCTCATATCAGTAATATCCGCTAGCCGTATTCGGCAAGTCAAGGCATTCAATGCCGATGTTTATGGTAGTAACAACTATGGTCCTCAGTAATTAATACCATCATGTTTCCACAACCGCTAGTACCACGTGTGTCAAAAAGCTGTACTCACTGCCGTGCGAGGACGGTCTCAAGTCCCAGCGCTGTACTCACTGTCGAACAAAGTTGGTCTCAAGTCTCAGCATTTATTAGTATAATATATATTTCCTGGTGCCAGGAGGTGAAGCCTGGACTAAAACCAGTGAAAAGATAATTACTTGTATTATATTTAAAGTGTTATGATTTATTTCTTTATACCACTATGAAACTTTATCATCAAGTCATCCGCTAGCCATCACGGCTCATAAATCAAGAGGTGATACTACCCAGACCCAATGCACTCTTATCGGAGCCTTAGGCTCGGCCTCTTGCATCATGAATGCATAGCATATCAACAATATATATATATCAACATATAATCATGATTTATCCACCACCTATGCCTTGCACAAGTAT
>JBDJHY010233874.1:0-10968 GCA_039654485.1 Withania somnifera
TTGGTTCAATTGGGAGGTGAGGGTATAAAAGTCCCTTGTTGCCCATAAACCGATAAATTGTTTAAGTTTCCGCATATATTTTGTGTTGTTTCTTTCTCCCTCAATCTTATATTGTGATTCGTAACCTGAATCACATCTGTTGGTCTGCAAAATAATACTCAAAGTGCATTGAGCCCATAATTCTCATAGCCTTAGAAGGTAAAAGTACCTGAAATAAGGAATAACACATGTATCATCTAACATGGTGCTCATCAACACAGATCATATTATTATGTAGAAAGTATATTAACGAACCCTACTCAAGATTAAATTTTGACATATAAGATCCACACTAGTTGTAACACCTTATGAATCATGCTAGTAGCTTTAGTGGGCTAAACAAAGAGTGTACGTGAAATTTCATCGATGCTTAGAACTAGCACAAGTTCCATGAGTCATTCCATAGGCCGTGGAAGGGTTTCACAAGCCATGGATTGAACATTGTAACCGAACCAATGAAGCACTCTTCACTGCCTCAGATTCATGGACTGTGGGAGGGTTCCACAGACCATGTTATGAGTCGTTGAATAGGATTAATATTTCTTAAATTTTTTTAACTATGGCATGACTCTACGGGCTACTCCATGGACCATAGAATAAAGGACAATCTGTGGAATGGACCATCATTTTCCTCTAGTGTCTTAACTATGAGGGGACCAGTTTCACAGACCGTACCATAGAACGTGGAAACATCCTTTTAAACCTACTAGGCCCAGCTCTTACCTGGTTCTCCAGGGGTTTTTGGTCATTCATTACTCTTTAATAATATAAGTGACGTTTCATATTCATTATATGGGGTATAAATATCCAAACCCTTTATTTCCTCCTCATCACTTTAATTCCCTAACAAAAGAAAAAAACAACTGCGTAACTTTACTCCTAAGAGCAAGGACTAGGGTTTCATCAAAGGTTCAAGACCAAGCCTTCTTCTCCAAATTCCAACACCAATTTTCAAAGGTTCAGGTATGTGGGTTCATGAAAAAGGATTTTCTTTCACCATGATGCCCTAACCCTAAGTTTTTATGAAGTATTTTTTTAAAGAATTCATCAACCCAAAATCTTTAAGTTCTGAATTTTATTTTTTATAATTTATTAATATTCTTGGGTAACATTGCATGAAATATTGCATTTTCACATTATTATTATTATTATTAATTTAATTATTTTAGCCAAGAGTTTGAATATATTGTGAAGTGAACTTGTTCAAAAACTGAGGTAAACTTATACATTTCTAGGTAATGGACTTAAGTCCTAAATACTAAAATATGGAATTTTCCTAAGATATTTGCTAAATTTAGGCTAATACATGTATTTACTAAATTGAGGAAGAACTGACAAGAATTTTCCAAAGAGGCTTAGGCAGGATAAATTGATCAGTTTTTCACTAAAATTGTTTTAAATTGGTCTAGTTTGGAGCATTGTATGTTTAGGGAGTAGTATTAGCACCCGAATAGATTATACTGAAAGAATCGATCCCATAAATATGTTGACAACCATAGGATGACATAGTGCCTAAATGGATTTATTATGACAATCCCGACTTGGTTGGATCCACTAGCTTAT
The DNA here is from genome assembly GCA_039654485.1 of Withania somnifera. Taxonomy (NCBI): domain Eukaryota; kingdom Viridiplantae; phylum Streptophyta; class Magnoliopsida; order Solanales; family Solanaceae; genus Withania; species Withania somnifera. Next base: position 1,603 of record JBDJHY010233874.1, read on the forward strand.
TTGTTAGATAATGAGCCTGTGGTAGGGAAAGGTACTCTCTTCAGCTGGTAGTTTATTAAATTTCATGTCTATTGACATGGTATTATATGTCAGTTATAGAACCTCCCACAAAAGAGTTGATGTTAAATAGTTGAATTTCCTACTTAATATTTGTAGTGAAGCTTCATTCTTACACTATTATTATTAATTAACTTTAATTGAATAATTGTTTTGAACTGTGCTTTGATGATGCATTGCATAGCCTATCATGATCCATTTACACTTATGTTATAATTCATGTTGATATTTCCTTTCATCTCCCCCCCCTCCCCGCTTACTCAGTATAATACCCAACTCTAGTTCATGTATTCTATGAGAAGGATCACATGTTATGCATGGATGGTAAGCCAAAAACCAATAGAGATAGGGTATTGAGCTTTGTCATTTTTGATAAGTGGAGGTGGATATTACCGAGCAGACGATAAATAGGGTGTTATTTTTCCTTAACTATGTGGATTCATAGGATCACACTGATTATTTCTTGTTAATATGGCTAGCCAGTGTGGTTGAACAAACAGCGCTTGCTTATTCAGACTAGCTCACTGAGTTTTATTAGGAAGTTCAGGTGGGTTGTTGTAAGAATGATAATTCGACTGAGTTGTTGTAAGAATGATAATTCGACCGACAAGGGCTGACAAATAACTGATGAGGATGTTGTTCTGGTCGCGTGTCTTGTTTAAGAGTATAAGATGAACTTTGGCAAGATGATTTCCAAAGAGATGTGGATGCACACTCCACACAAAGGTTCTGCTTAAACTTACCCCTGCTTAATTATTGAACTGTGTCAGCAGGCAAAGGTTCTGATTCTCCCCAGGATAGATGTAGTCATTGATGTAATCAAAATATATGACATTGAAAGGTCGAAAAAAACTCAAAAGAAGAAATGAAAAATCAATAGAGTGCAGCTGCTTCCACTTCCCAAATGGGTTCATAAGGTTCGATGGGCATACACCAAACTAAAGCAGCTGACATGCCCCCTGCGCATAGGGAGTTGAGTGAGTCTAGGCTATAAGGACTACCCCTTATCCACCCATTTGAATGCACTCCACCTTGTCTTTTCGATTTCACCCTGATGAATTTTGCAAAATTGGTTAGGAGGGTGAAGAGAAATAAAAAGCATGTAGAGATATTATCTATTGAGGCTAAGCAGCTATGGACCAGAAAATCAAAAATGCTCTCGAGTCGTATGATATAATGCAGGACTGAATAAACAATATGAAAGAAAGAATTAATAAGCATCTATGACTTATGAGCTAATCTAAATATAATAGATATTAGTTTAAGATAGAAAAGTTGAGGGAAAAGGTCACTTTATTACAGCAGGGACACCAGCCAATTGCCCCAATAGCAGTGATCTGACTGACACTGATGATGAGAAATGTATATTGAACCTGGCGGAAGTGGGGTCTAAGGGCAAGGCTCTAATGGCTGGGGGAGATGAAGAGGAGGACACCAATAGAAAAATAAAGAAAAAGCATAAGAGTGTAGTAGTCATAAGGAGAAGGATTTGGAATAGACACTAAGGGCATCTATGAAGACGTATGTGTTTGATGAGGATAAGAGGAAAGCATGATTTGTAGGTTCTTCTGCCAGTGGAACGAAAGCTGAGTTCGAGCGTATAGAAAGGGCATCTATGATAGCTACGGAGCAGACTGGTGCGGTGAGTACAGCTGCAGAGTATCCATCTAGGATTGATCTTGGATACATAATACAACATAGGTTATGTTTATGGTACACATCCCTTATATTTCATTTGTATTTGCATTGGGGACATTCAATTTTTTATGTGGGGAGGGGGTAGTACCTTTTTTTTTATTTTATTTTTGATCCCGTCTGGAGGTTTTTGTTGCCATGTTCTTTTCTCTCACACATGCTATCTAGTAGAATTGGCATGTTTAGGTCGTAGTTTTTATGTGATTATTTAGTAGTTTTATGTTTTAATGTATTGTATTAAACATTGATACCCTTGTATGAATAAAAATTTTAGTATAAAAAATTATTGGCTTATGTTAAGTGTTAGTTGTACTAAATTATGAGGTGTAAAAGATGAGTGATGTTGACTGAAATTCTAGAACTTAAATTATCTTCTTTGCAAGTTTAGATTGATATGAGTTGTCTATTTGTAAAGTGTGGGTGACTATAATTAGTCTAATCTTTTGTGTTTTTGATATCTAGAACTTTCCTGGTTTAATTTTGGCTAAGTAGAAAGTAGGTTGATTTGAAAATGATCCTATTCCTTCTTTGATTTAGTCACTAAAGCCTTAGAAAAGTCTTAAAATACACGTTAAGTTTCCAAGTTAATCCCTATCACCATCTTACTGAAACCAACTATATAGTGATCCCTAAAATGTAAGAAGTAGTTGTTTTGACCCTGATTCTCTATTGGATATTTTGCACCTTAACTTAGGTTATGTAATCTAGGTTGAGGGTGTCTATGCTAGAAAACACCGTGAGATAATGTGTGGTAACATTCTGTCTTGGCCCTGGTCCTGTAGTGTACAATATGTCGTCAACCTAACTTTGAAATTAGGTTGAGGGTGGCTACCACAAAGCCTTCGTATAAAAATATATATGTATACATTTATATGAATAAAGGTGAGGAGGCCAACTGTGTATAAATAAAATCTTTGAGGCTAAGGGGATTAAAAAAGAAGATTGTAAAAGGGCAAATGAAGAAAAACTAGAAAAGGAGGGTAGTGGAATAAACTGAGTCAGTCACTGAGTTCCCAAAATATACCCTACCAGCACTCAAACCTTCATTACAAGCCAAACAAACTCCTGATATGATTCAGGTTAACCTGCTAAAACTAAGTTAGAGTTCATAAGGGCAAGCTTATGGCTATTGTGTGCATGATTAGATCTCTTTCTGAGCATGAGCGAATATTTTCCTAGTCTCATGATAAATTAATCCCTTTGTGTGTGCATGTCTTCCTTGTTGTGAGAGAAAATAGATGCTTAAATCGAGTATAATTAGGTACTGTAAAAATTTCAGTAGACATAAGTCTTGTAAGAGGTTGTTCAATTCTTTGCTCAAAAGTTACAGTTAATAAACAAAAATAGTTATCCAATGTGATATAATGCAAGATGATTGATTGTGTTGAGTCGAATTCTTTATGAGTGTTTTAAGTGTTTAGTATTTTTATTGTTGCTTAAGGACAAGAAAATTTTATAGGTTGAGAGTGTTGATGTAATGGCATTTGACACCACATATTGCACTTAAAACTATGAAAAATTCATGTTCTTGAGTAACTTTTGTGTGATTTGATTTGTTTTCTCTGTATTTTTAGGGTAAAAGTTTTCTTTGGAATTTATGAGGAATCACAAAAGAAAATGGTGTTTTGAATACAAATTGGACGTTTCTTCCAAGATTGGAATACTTGCGTAAGATGTACCGTCTAATAATAATCAAACCTTTTTAAGAAGTCTTCATTCATTCAGAAATCGACGGTTTGTATGGTCTTGGACCAACCATCCAAATCCACTATCCAAAGTCTGATATTTTGATGGGAAAAACAAATGGATTACTGGCAAACCATCTAGCCTTTGAAGGTTTTTCCAAAATGATGTCTTCTGAGAGAAAGTCTATTATTTTATAATTGTAGCAGATGGAAGGATAGGCGGTTTGTATGGTCTCATAAGACTCATCCAATGACCTATCCAAGACTAAACGTGAATAATTTCCAAGTTTCAACTATTAAACCTATATTCTTGCACTATAAATAGGTGTATTTTTAATTGAGAGAGATAATAGTTCAAAGAAAATAGTTTTCATAAGGGAGTTCATTCTATTGTATGTATTACTCTCCTTTTACAAGAACAAAAGTGTGAGAGTTTCTAATCATTGATTATTACCTACAACCAGTTTGAAGATTCTTTTTTGGGTATGATGACAATTAATTTTTCTTTTCATTGTTTCCTTTTAACAATTATGAGTATCTAATTCCCAACTCTAGGGTTGTGGGATCCATGGGTTAAACAAAACTAAGTTTATAATTCTAACATAATTCTTGCATCTGACCAAGTGTATGAACACATAATCTCTATGGTTTAACAAATTTTTAGTGGTTGAAAATACAAGAACATATCTAGGTTTAACTGGTACTAACCCTATGGTTAAAACTAGGAGATGAGATTATGATAAGAAATCTGGGGCATTATTCCTCATCTAATGATTATTGTTGTAACAAGAATACTATAATGACCGTCTGGTAATTTATGATAAATACGTGACATTTTATATTCTAGAGCATTTTGGTAGTTTTCCTAAGTCATTTATAACTTTCTAGGACCGATAGTTTGGATCCCGGTGATTTAGTTGAGAAATATCTCAAATTGCCTATATTAGAGCCTAATACTAAGTACTAATTAATCAAAGTCAAATTTCCTTCAAGACGAGTTCGGAATTACATTTCGATTGTTCTGTTAGCTCCGTAATGTCAAACAAAGTCAAGATTGACCTTAAGTTTGTATTTCTGTGTTTTTATTTGCAATTTATGCTGAATTGTGGGTTTTAGTTAAGTTTATAGCCTAAAGTGGGGCTTAGGTGGTAATGTGGTGTTCAGAGTGCCGGATTAGAATTATGATGCTTCCATCAACTCCAAAATGCTAAATTAGGCTAGTTTGGCCATTGGTACGCTTCCTAAGGTGCTCATGAACAATTTCAGTTGTTTTATGGAAACTTAGAAACTTTGTAGTTTTGATTAAAGCTTGGTTGGGGGTCCATCTTGCTCAAACAACCTCTGATGTCAATTTCATCAATTTCATTAAGTCCTAAATGGGTTTTCCACATAGAATAAATATAATGTTTTCAAAATTGGACTCTATTTGAATTCTGAAACCCTTGTGTAACTTTTAGAAAATTGCAGATTTTTCCTGGTTCAACTTGACCGATTTATCAGTTAAAGTTCCAATAAATTGGGCAAAATAACGATTAAGCGGGCCCCCATAAGTCTGATAAATTGGACAAAATATTCGATAAAGCAGAAAATGCCAATTTATCGGTACATTTGTCCGATAAAAAGAAACTCGAGCCCTTTTATACAGTTTCTTCACCCATTTTTGGGTATTATTTTCCAACACTTTTTCCATGTTTTCTCTCATATAGTGGTGGAAATTGCCTTAGAAAAACCTCCCAAAGTTCATAGAAAGTTCCTTGAAGGTTGCGCACATCATCATCGTCTTCAATAAGTAATTCCTTCCGCTAAAATTCATTAAATCTAGAGCTTTTTCTCCATTAATGCCCTAATCATGAAATCTTAATTCCTTCCATTATATTGAAATTATATAGTAGTCCCTTGCTCATTCTATTTATTATTCATCGTAGTAACGTTTTTTTTTTCGAATTCAACGTATAAATCCATAAAGTTTAATTCTTTAGCCCTTATTATACTCAATATTCTAGTGGCTATTCAAGGGTCTTCCCATACTCTATTTGTGATTAATTTGGAGCACGGGTTCCTGTTAACGTTGGGAATCCCGTAGTGAAATTTATTTTTAAATTCAGAGAACGGGCCCTACAAGCCTGTTTTATGCCTAATTAGGCCTATTTCAGAAAATAGCATAAAATACACCATTGGAATCGTATTAACATATAGAATATTTTGATGCAAGTTACAGATCATTTGGAACACGTTTGATATCATTCATAGTACTATTTGTAAGACTGCAGTGCTTATTTGTTGGACGACAGGTAGGCTCCATGGGGGCATCTCTGATCTTAGAGGTTTAATAACTGTACTAAATAGCACCCGTGGGTTGGTTAGCTAGGTTGTGTAGTAACCTTGTGTTGTTCTTTTGTCCGTTCCATGTTGATACTTATATGTTGCTCCTAGTGATATAAATCCCATGACTTAGAAACTGATTAGACATACCTGTACAAGGCATAGAAAGTTGAGATACTTGATCATATATTAATACCAATACTTATTGATTTGTTGTGCCTTTATAACACGAGAGGTTAGGCCTATGACTCTGATAAGAGTGCACTGGTAGTATCACCACCTATTATTGAGCCATGATGGCTAGAGGATGATTTTGATAACAAGAAGGAATAATAATATAATTAAATAACTGGAAATATTCTAATAATAATATAAGTAATGATCTTTTACTGTTTTAAACTCAACATAGTATCGAGCACCCGATAGCACTATTTTTACTGGTTTTAGTTGGGGCTTCACATCCTGGCACGGGGAAATATCATTTTACTATTAAATGCTAGGGCTTGAGACCAAATCCGTTCGGCAGTGAGTGCAACACTGGGACTTGGGTCCGTCACCGTGCGGCAGTGAGTACAGCTTTTAACACACATGGTACTACTAGTTATGGAAACAGGATCATACCTGAATTATTAAGGACGATTGGTAATACACTATGATATACCGGCATTGGATGCCTTGACTTGCCAAATAAGGCTTGCAGATACTATGATATGAGGTACAAGATGCTAGCAGATACTACTGATATGAGGCACAAGATGCCAGTGGATAATATTTATATGGGGGACAGGATGCTAGATTATGATTCATTGGGGTTCTGAGATTTGGGATGCAAGGTTCTAATGATGTTCATGTTTATTTTTACTTTTCTGTACTTTTTTTCTTTAGTGTGCTCATAGACCGGATGGGGGATCTATGGGTGAGCATGTTTTCTTTGTACGTTGCACTTCCTTAGGGGAGACTTGTCAGCGTTTATTATGTTATTTTATTATCTCCATTAATTCTTAGTTAACGTTGTTGGTTAATTGTTGCTTCGCATTATGTGAGATTTTGTGCCTAATGTTACTGATCAATCATTCATCCTTAATAACTTGAGGTTACCAATATACCGTTCATGTTCTCCTCCTATCTTTGTTGATTTCAATTTATTACGTTATTATTCACATATATTGTGCAAGATTTTAGGTACATTTTCTTTCATTGCCTGAGATACTGTTATGTGATTAGCTAGCGATATCAATCTATGTGATACTTGATTCTTATTTGAGTAGCTAGCTCCCCTTGTTGTACTATTTGCTTCTGTGGCCCTTTTCTTGTACTTTGTTATTTACTGCTTTTATTATTGTTATGTGCTTAGTGGGACCTCAAAGCCTACAGGGTATGGGTTTCTTCGATGACTTGTACTCATACTACCCTTGCACATATGTAAATTCAAGTATAAGTTCCCGTTCGGGATACACAAACAGTTGTTCATTTGGATTCTTTTTACTTCAGAGATTCATGGTGAACTTGGCATCTAGCTTTTACTTGCTTCTCTTTAGTTTGGGAATTTTTATGTAGTCTCCATGTATTCTGAGTTACAGTTGTATTAGACCTATTTCATCTTTATTATTTTTGTTACTTAGTGGTTTATTTGACACTGATACCGGATTTTGGGGTGTTTATTTAATTCTTAAGACTTCATCACTTAATTATCTCTTGACTATTGATATACTTCCTTATTTGATATAGTAGTTCTTTGCTTCGGCTCTAGACTATAGGGCTGGTTCTCCTACTAATGGTATAGTAGGTGCCATCATGATCGGCGAAATCGGGTCGTGAAAAATTTGTATCCAAGCCTAGGTTCGTTGGTGTTAGTGTACAGAACCAATGTCTATAGACTCCTGCAGATCTGTGTGGAGACGTCTGTTGGTTATCTTCGGGAGGCTAAAGTAACATTTAGGAAAATTGACTTGATGGTTTCTTGAAAACTTATCACTCATTATCATCACTCTTTCGCAGATGCATTGTACACATTCATCCGCAGCTAAGAAGATAGTTAGAGCACCAGCAGAGGTGGCTACTCCAACTACTATTGTAGAGGTTCCACCAGTGCTTGCAGCATGAATAGCAAGTCGATATCAGCACCCATTTCAGCACCTACTACAGCACCATCTCCCAATATTCGTAGCGTACTATGAAAGCTACTCAACTCTTTTGAAGGTCCTTCTACAAAGGGATCATAGCTAGTATTCCAGTTCCTCAGCCTACTGCTACAGTTCCTACTATACAGTCAGTGCCACCGATTGTTTCAGCAGAGATTTCCATACCTGTTTAGGTTATACTAGTGCCAACCGTTGCTCCTGCTGTTGAGCAACATCCAACGATGACAGGCTCAGAGTAGAAGCTTCTTACAAGGTTCCTGAGATTGGATCCCCCCAGATTCACTGGAGTGCTAGGGGAGGATGCCCACGAGTTTATAGTGGAGTGCGAGAAGAGATGTGCCGAATAACCATGGTGTAGCCTTTACCACCTACCAGATGTGTGGTACGGCTAAGCAGTTGTGGTGAGCATTTATATTTTGCAAACCTACAGGTTTATCACATTCCACTGGGGCTGAATTTTATAAAGTCTTCATGAAGAAATTTGTATCCAGGGCTGATGGAGCACCTTAGGGAAGAGTTCAGGAGTCCTGAATAGGGTTCTATGCTCGTCGCTAAATAAAAGGTTAAATTCGACTAGCTATCAGTTTATTGGGTTGAGTTCATGCCAACAGAGGCGGAGGGAGTCTGCAGGTTTCCTTATGGGTTGAGGGATTGGATTCGCGAGGTTGAAGCATTATTGGTTTGTGATGGTCATCCATTCCAGGCCATGGAAGATCATGCAAACTTGATGGAAGCCCTCTATCACAAGTCACGACAGCGCAATAAAAAGACGCCAAGGTTTTAGGAAGGTTATAGTGGGTCCCGTTCTTGGGGCTGCGGTCAGTTTCATTAGTCACAGGGCCAGTCAAGCAGAACGGTTCAGGCATCATAACAAGTTTCGTCTCTATCTCCATCACAGTTTTCACATGGGTCTAGATCGTCACATCAGATTGGATAGATGGGTTCTAGTAGAGGAGCCCGACAGAGTAGGACATCTGGGCATGTTATAAGTGTGGATTTATGGGACATTACGCTAAATTTTTTCCATAAAAGGGAACTATTGAGTCTGCTTCTTAGTCTGAACAGGCATTGAGATCAGTGCCTTCTCCAGCTAGAAGTGGGGCACAGGGTAGTTATAAAAGTGGTGGCCAGTGTGGTAGGGGCAGTGATCGCGGTAGTGGTCGTCATGGCGATGATTTCTAGTTATATGCTATTCCTGATCAACTTGAGTTTATGACCTTGGATTCCATGATTACAGGTTTGATTTTTGTGTATTCTATACTTGTTTTACCATTATTTGACCTTGGGTCTACTTGTTCTTATGTGTTATCTTATTTTACACCCAGTTTGGGGTTTTCTAGTGATCTGATGTCTATATCTATGCATGCTTCTACCCTGGTAGGGGACTCTTTAGTAGTGGATCAGGTGATCCGATCATGTTTGATTTTTGTTGGCGGATTAGACACATGGGCTGACTTAATGTTCCT
>JBDJHY010233885.1:0-10968 GCA_039654485.1 Withania somnifera
TTTAAGCTCTAAAATAGAAACTTTGAGATATATCTCAACCGAGTCGCCAGGGATCCGAACTATCGGTCCCAGAAAGTCATAAATGACTTGGGGCAACTACTGAAACGCTCTACGATGCAAGATGTCACGTATTTATCATAAATGACCATGAGGGCCATTACAACTATTTACTAAAGTCGATGAGTACCTAAGTTCAAAATAAGGAAAATGAGATAATTCTCGACCGAATAGGCAGAGAGCCAAACCAATAGTCCCAGCAGGTCATAAATGACTTGGGGAAGCTACCAGAATGCTCTAGAATGCAAGAACACTCATAAAACTCAAAAATAACCGTAAGGGTCATTAAAAAATTCACTAATAAAAAGTGCTTACATTCTCAAAAGTGAAGAAAATCAAGAAAAAAAGGGAAGAGATGTACCTGAAGGCTCGAACAACTGTGTATACTGCACTCGCATCTCACTCAAGACCTCCTAGGTGGGCTCCTCGATCGGATGGTATCTATTCTGCACCTTAGATGCATGTACCTCTCTGGAATTTAATATCTTGACAGTTGTTGCTAAAAGAGCAATCGCCTGCTCAGAAAAAGATGGACTCTCATCCAACTACACTGAATCCCATTGAAGCACTTAATTCATTCAGAATATAACGCTGCAACATATAGACATGAAAGACTGGATGAATGACTGAGTATATAGGTGACAAAGCTAATGATAGGCCACATACCCAACTCTCTTAAGATTCTCAAATGGCCCAATATTTCTGGGGCTAAGCTTTCCTCGCCTACCAATCTCATAACACCAAGCATGGGAGACAACCATAGAAATACAACATCACCAACCCCATATTCTAAGGAAAGAAGTCAACGATCCATATCTATCTTTTACCAACTCTATGCTGCCCGTAGTCTATCCTGAATCATCCAAACCATATTAAGTAAATCATGAAGAAGATTTGTAACCTAGACTATGGACTCAATGCCATAAAAAATCTTAATAAATGACCTACCCTGCGTACCATATAATTCCTGGAATGATGCCATCCCAATGCTAGAGTGGTAGCTATTATAATACACAAACTCTTCTAAGGACACATTTTGAACCCATGAACCCTTGAAATATATCACATAAGCCCTCAACACTTCTTCTCGGACTTGAATAGTCCTCTATGACTAAATATTAGTTTAAGGGTATAAAGTTGTGCTAAGATCAACCTCAGTACCTATCTATCTCTGAATGGTCATTCCGAACTAGGAGGTAAACTACATAGCATGATATGAGATGATGGATACTAGAATCCCATGTAACTGAACCACCTCCTGATGATAAATATGGTCCAACCTCACTTTACTGTAGGATGAATAAACTGGGAAAAGTGTGCTGACTTAGTCATCCTATCCACGATAAACCTAATGGAGTCATGACCTTTAGAAGTACACGAAAAACCCGAAATAAAGTCAATAGTCACATACTCATACTTTAAGTAGGAGTAGGGAGTTTCTGTATCATCACAACTCCTAGCCTTTGGTTCTCAAACTTAACCTACCATCAGTTCAAAAATTGATAAAAGTACTCCATAATATCCCATTTCATTGCACTTCACCAATATAACATTCAAAAGTCATGGTACGTCTAATCTGCACCTGGTGAATCAAATATGTAAAAATGTGAGCCACTAGCAGAATCAACTTACCAAACCATCATCGACACAAAAATATGAGAATCATACCTTAAAAACCCATCTGAACCATTAGAAGCCTTGCTGTCCTCACCAACTAACACCTAATCACGAAGAGTGTTCAAATGCTAATCCTTGTACTTTTATTGCCAAATCTGATCTAGTAATGAAGATCAAGCCTTAACACAAGCCAAAATGCTTCTAGAGTCTATCAAATCCAATCTAACTAATCGATTATCCAAACACTGGATGTCAAAGGCCAATAATCTCATCAAAACTGACAAAGCTACCAAGCTGCCTATACTAAATGCTTTCAATCTCAAGGCCTTTGCTACCACATTTGCCTTTCCAAGATAGTATACAATGGTAGTATCATAATCCTTATGCAGCTCAATCCACCTCCATTACCTCGAATTGATATATGGATGTTTAATAATGTACAAATGGTTATGATGGTTAGTATATATCTCGCACGAAACTCCACACAGATTATGACTCAAGATCTTGAGCGCAAATACCATCGCTGCCAAATCCATGTCATGATTTGGGTAGTTACTCTCCCGAAACTTCAGCTACCTTTACGCATACACAATAACTCATCCCTAATATAAAACACTCTAAACCAAGACTCGAAGCATCACAATATATAGAAATACTGACCTCAGTCGATAATGTAAACACTGATGCTAAAGTCAACATAATCGTTATGCCGTAGGAAACTCGCCTCACACTTCTTGGACCACTGAAAAGGAACATCTTTCCTAGCCAGTCTATCTAATGGAACTACTATTGACAAAAATCCCTCAACAAACCACCTATAGTAACCCGCTAATTGGAAAAAGCTCTGAGCCTCAAAAGGAGAAGTTGGTCTTGGCCAATCACGAACTACCTAATTTTTTTCTGGGTCAACCATAATATAATCCTTAAACACCAAGTGTCCTAGAAATTCTAAGAACTTCTCACTTAGAAAACTTGGTATAAAGCCAATGCTCTCTCAAGGTCTGGAGCATAGTCCTCAAAAGCTGCTCGTTCTCTTATCTACTCCACGAGTATACCAGGATGTCGCCGTTGAACAATATAAGAATGAGTTTAAATAGGGCTTGGTCACCCTCTGCATCAAGTTTATAAAAGTTACAGGAGCATTGGTAAGACATAAGCACATAAACAGGAACTCATAATGCCCATAACAAGTCCTGAACACGGTCTTTGGGATGTTCTCTGCCCAAATCCTTAGTTGATGATAGCCTGACCTCAGATCATTCTTAAAAAACACCGCCATACCCTGAAGATGGTTGGTCGAACATATCATCAATCCTCAACATCATATACCTATTTTTAACTGTCCCCTTATTAAGATTTTGATGATATATTCACATTCGCATCGACCCATCTTCTTCTCAACACAAAACACTGGAGCACCCTATGGAGAATCACTCAGATAAATAAACCCCTTATCTACCAGATCTTGGAGCTATACCTTCAGCTCTCTCAACTTGGAAATATCCATATGGTAAGGCGAACATGCATGGTTCCTTTCTCCATCTAAATATAAGAATCAATATCACGATTGGGTAGAAGGATATATAGGTCGGTCAGAAAAATATCTAAGAACACAAAATGGTAGGCACAGACTCGAGAGTAGGAGTGTCGGCTCGACTATTACACTTATAAGCTAAGTAATCCAGAAATCCTCTCACCATCAACCTCCCAGCCTGAAGGAAGGAGATGATTCCTATCGGTGAGCAGATATAGAACCCTGCCACAGAACCAGGGAAACATCAGGCACAACTAAGGTAATTGTCTTGGAATTATAATCTCAAAATCTACCATATCAAGTAATAATAGGTCTATCCGGGTATCAAAACATCCATTATAAAAAAATACCTTAAAACTCAATCTACTACTAAAGAGTCTCCTATTAGGATAGTAACAAATACATGCACAAATAACGACTCACTAGCTAACCCCAAGAAAGGAGCAAAGTAAGATAAAATATAAGAAAAATTAGCATCGGGATTAAGCAGGGTTGAGGATGACCTAGAACAAAATAAATAGAAACTATACATGCGATAGCATCATTCGTGGCCTCCACCTCCGATGTAGCAGGTACAATATAAAACTAATGACATCATCGAAATGACCACTACCTTGACCATCGACGGACTGACCAATGGCCTTAGCTCGCTGATCTCTATTATAAGAACCCCCACCATGTGCCCCACCTTTAGCCGGTGGGATTGTGATTTCAAAGGATGAACAAGCTACAATATTGTTTGAACCATACCCCTCTGGGGGAAATATCTTGCATAGTGCCCTGTAATGCCAAACTTTAAACATGGAACTAATAGATCAACCCATTAAGAACCATGACCCAAACTCGACTGGCCACCATGGACTGAAGACGCAGAACCTCTACAAGACTAGCCAGAATATGGAGCATTATAAACTTTCTTAACCTACTCTAGAATCAAAAAAGAGACTTGTACTATTCTGCTAGACTAACCCTATGACGATTGCTACTATAAATAACCTCGCCCCCTGAGTGGGATCCACTACAACCTCCTTGCTTTTGGGGCCTCTTATTAGTGCACTGGCGCAATTCACGATATAGAGACTCTATTTAAAAAAATGATCAACAACCATCATAAAGTGATGTCCACAACAAACAAACGACACAACATCCTTGAGCTGGTACCTCAAACAATAAATAAATCTATTGATATGCTCTTTCTCCGTAGGCATGAACTCTATCCTATACACAGAAAAATGGTGCATTTGAGACTTATAATCTTAAGCCGACATTAATCCCTGCTCTAGATTTCTATGCTCCTTTCTTAAGAGGTCCCTCGTAACCTGGGATAGAAACTTATGCATCAACACATCATAGAACTCTGACCACATCAATTGAGGCAATCTTACTAGCCTATATGTCATCCGTGCCCTCGACCACTACTTTGTCGTACCACATATCTGAAAAGTGGTATAGGTGAGTCCATGAGAATCTAAGACCCAAAGGTTCCTAAATATCTCCTCGCACTCTACTATAAAATATGCATGCTCTCCTTGAAAGTGCCAAAAAATTGAGGATGATCCAACCGGAGAAACCTCATCAGGAGGTTATAGCTTTCTACAGTGCCACTAGAGGAGAAATATTTGGTATTGATAAAACTGAGTTGGAAGGGGAGCTAATGCTATCTGAACTGGAGAAGGAGCCACAACAGTAGGTTATTCTCTTGAGATAGATGTACCCAAGGCTATCCCTTGGCAGACATCGAAGCACTGTTCAAGAAAGTCCTCTAAAAACACAGAGTGACCTCTAATATAGGGAACTGAAATCTGGTGTGGGCACTGGAGATGGTTCCAAAGGCACAACTAGAGTATCTAATGGTGTTGTAACTCTTGCGGACACTGTAATATGACTCGATGCTGGATCCCACATTGTAGGGTCAGAAGTCTCAAAGTCTCCTACCGTCAACTTCATGCATGCCATCTATAAGAGAATAAAGACAACAAATGAGATTTCCAGGAAATTTTATAGGAACCCGAGTGATATATGGTTTGAGAAGAGTTTCAAGTTCCTAACATTCCACCATAGCCTCTCTAGGATAGGATACGGAAGTCTGCACTCCGACCCATAGGAATCTACTAGAGATTGGATTTGTATACTAACACCGCTTGAAACCTAGACTCCGATACTAAGATGGCACAACCTAATTTCTTATAACATGAATACACCTACTATCCCACCAGTAGGAGGACCAACCCTGTAGACCATAACTCTAAGTGATTGGCTACTATAGTTAATACATACATACACAAAGATAATAAAAGGAAGCCAAAGGAGAAGAGATGGAATAGACAAGCAACATGGCATAATCACAATAAAAACATCTTTGAATACATGGTATCAATGTATACGATCATACTATTAGGCTTCGAGTACAAAGAATAGATAAATATAATACAAGACCTATCTCTGGAATACCAAAGAGATAAAATGAAAGCTGATAAGATCCAGATTATGCTGGACTTCTGAAGCTCGTACTGTATCTTTAAAAGAAAACAACAGCAAGGCACGAACAATGAGATTAGTGAAGGGCTCTAGAACTCACATCTATAGTAGGAGACGCATGTATAGTATTATTACAAGTCACCTAAGCAATAAGTACCCAGTAGGCTTTGAGGGCCCAGTAGTTACATAACAAGAATAATCACAATAAAAATAGGAATGTAAATAATGTAGGTCACATAACAAGTAAGAGGGCACAAGAATCTAGATACATAGAAAGAAGCAAGAAACAGACAATGGATAGATATCACTAGCTAAACCATAGGGCAGGAACTCATTTAAGGAAAGAAGGACATACCCGGGATCTTTGCAACAGTTCAATAATATTTATAGAAAAGTAAGATAAGACATATAGCAAAGAGGTCTACGGGGAATAGGCGGTGCACCAGTAACCTCAGGGTACAATAAATAACAACACCAGTAATAAGCCTACAAGGTAAGGATGATCAGTAAGTAGAAACTACAACTAATACTAGCAGTATATAAAGAAGTAAAAGTAGATAGAAAACCTTCCAAGATCCTACTAGAATGGAAGATACAAACAATCCACGCAACCAACATCATAACCTGCTAGAGAGTTCATACATAAAAAAGGTGCGGTAAAGTATGCATAAACATAATGATGCAACATTTCTATGTACACTCCTCCTCCAGTACCCTAGGCCAAGCAGGAAGGACCCATGGAAGTACAAGCCCCTTATATCCTTACTACGACCGATACCCCTCCTCCAGTCGTAGATAACCTAGGGAAAGGGTCAATGGAGGTGTGCCAACCATATACCAATCTCTATGTCACAGTACCTTTTATCTTGGTGTCAAGTGCCATAGTATATAAGGCTTACCATATTAGGGAGGTATCAGAAACTCAGTGCCACCATGTCTTAGTATCTCAATGGACAGTGTCTCAACCCAATAAACATGATACAGTATGAAAAGGTTGTACTCACCGTTAAAGCTCAACCGTACTCAAGTGCCAATAGTAATAGTAAATGACAGTACCCGGTGCCAGAGGGTGTAACCTAATCTAAAACAAGTAGAAAAAGGGTAGTACCGAGTAACCTATACCTAATCGGGCAAACACTGAGTAAAAAACCGCTTACATTATTATTATTAATTAGAAAATCCCATTTTTAAAAATTTTTAGCCCATTTTTCTATTATTATAAAAAAACCTGCCTATAATGCATACATTCCAAGAAAACAGTGATTATAGGCCTCCGATCTCAGAATATGCTCTAAATAAGCTGAACCTTACGGTGCTCACATTGTATAAGTGAACATCACAAGCAATACAATAGTTAACATATGACTTGTACTAGCTTAGTCTAGGCTATCAACACATAACAACCAGCTCAAACCCGAGAGGAAAACCAAAAATCTATCCCGTGTATCAGCATATTACACTTCAGAGTCACTCTATGACCATCACAAGTCCAGTACTATGTCAAAGGTGTCGTATTACATCGAGAGCCATAAAAAAAGAAGAGATGAAGTAGAAGAGAATAGGTGGTCAAGGGTTATGATATTGACCTAATAATCCCAGCACACATATGCTATTTAGCGTAATTACACAAGTCATATCTACATTGTAACCCTAAAGAGCCTACCTTTCATCCGAAAAAACACTATAGCACATAGAAAATAGCTCGTCAAGCATCAAACGAGATCAAAAGGAATAAAAACTAGAAAAATAAGAACCTAGGTATCAAGAAGAATCTAACAATGTAATTTATATCAAATTCCAGACTGGAAAAAATTAGGCCTAAAAAAGCCCACAAGACCTGGTAACTGGACCCTAAAACAAACATCGCTTTGGAGATCCTAATAACACCTATAACTCTTGCTTTGAGAATGAGCACAATTCAAGTAGGAATTGGGCTAAAAAGACCCGGAGATTATGAATAAAGGAATGCTAATATTTACAATATTTATAACCAAGAAGCAGAGGAATTTCATACCATAATGGAGAAGAAAAGTCAACCACGTAGTGAAACGTAGTCCAACATGCCAACTACGAGCTCCAACTAGATGAAATTCAAGGATTTATATGGAATTACCAAGTTTTGTCAATGATAACTAATGGTGATATGTGCCATTTTCGTGGAAATTACAAGATAAAGAACTTACCAATGGAGTGGAGGCCCCCAAGGAATCACTTTACAAATAACTTACCACACTTTAGTAATGATTTACTAGTAAATGCATCTTATAGAGAAGGTAAAGTGAGAGTGAAAGAAAATGATATGATATTTGAGGTTGAGACATATATATAGACCGGAAGGGTCGCACCTATGGAAAAAGGGCTTGCAGGTGAGACGTCATAGGTGAGAAAAAAGGGTTAGAAAGGCTAAGGGTCCCCACCACAACTTCCTTTACAGGTGGAGAGAATAGTCCACAGGGGAGAGGTCGCGGGGGCAATCTGGAATTTATAGGTGGGAAATCTCACATAGACTCCTGCCATTACAGGTGTGAGTTGGACATCACAGGTCCAACACCACAAGGTGTGACATCATAGCTAGGACTAGGATATCACAGGTGTGATTGCACCAAATGATGTCTTCACCATTAATTTCAACCAAGTTGGAATTGCTCTGATGAAGGTTCGATATAAGTCCAAGGTCCGATACACACATATGAATAATGCATACACACCTCAAATTAAATTTCAGAATCAACAATATAGTCAAAATACCAATACAATGTCATTTTCTAGAAATGTTGACCAAGTCAACTTTTAGCTTAAAACATCCTAAAAATTAACCAAAAGCTAATATTACTACGAACTCCTTAGGAAGAGAAGCAACACTCCTCCTAAACCAAACTCATCATTATAGAGCTGATGGTGCAGTAAAAGTTCCGGTTCGACACTCTAATCCTCAACTATTGAACCAAGTCAAACATTCAACTGCCGAACAACTACCATCTCATCCAATGAGATAAACTTGCATCGAAAACTCCTAAACCCTAACCAAGGTTCCACCTAGACCAAAATCTGCATTATGGAGCTAAAAAAACTGTAAGAATTTGATTCTGAGATCATCTTGAAGGAATGTTGACTAAAATTAACGAGTACCTAAGTTCAGACTCTAAAATAGGGAAAATGAGATAACTCTTGACCGAATCACTAAGGAGAAAATTACCGGTCCCAGCAGGTCATAAATAACCTGTGGAAACTACCAAAATCCTCTAGAATGCAGGAACATAGGTAACCACAAGGGTCATCACATCATCCACTACTAAAATGGACTTTTTCGTGAGTTTGAAAGTCAAGAAAAGTAGTAAAAGAAAGGAAGGGAGGTATACGAAGGCTCAAACAACTATAGATATTGCATCTGTATCTCACTCTCTACCTCCAAGATGGAATCATTGATCGGATGGTGTCTCTAATGCCCTTAACTATAGGTATCTCTTTGGACCTCAACCTCCTTATATCTCTGGCTAAAATAGCATCCGACTCCTCAACAAACGATAGACTCTCATCCTATTACACTGAATATAAAAAAATACACATACGACTCATCCATAATATAACACCACAACATCAAGAAATGAAAGACAGGATAAATGGCTTAATACATAGGAGGTAAATTTAATCAGTAGGAAACATCTCAAACTCTTTCAAGAATCTTGAATGACCCAATATACCTGGGGATAAACTTTTCTTGCCTACCAAACCTCATAACATCAGTCATAGGAGACACCCACATAAACACCCCATCACTATCCCCAAACTCTATGGAATGAAGTCTATACTCTGTATAGCTCTTTTGTTGATGCTTCGCTACCATACAGTCTATCCTAAATCATCCTAACCCATTCAAGTGAATCACATAGAAGATTTGAACCAGGGACTGCTGCCTCAAAACCATTAAACCACCATATAGGAAACCGACACTGCCTACTATTCAACACCTCAAACTATGCCATTTGAATGATGGAGTGGTAGATATTATAATATGCAAACTCCTGAAATCTAACACACAAGCCATAAACATGTCCTCCAGAACCTAAATAGTCCTCTTGGATTAACTTTCGGTCTGATATTGGAATGTACCCGTTTCTCCCTAAATATTTCTATAGAATTTAAAGGTACACTACATACCATATATTGAGATAATGGATACTGAAACCCCATGTAATTGAACCACTTCCTGAAGATAAATATGATCTAATTGCTTAGCACTGTAAGATAAATGAATTGGGATAAAGTGAGATGACTTAGTCATCCTATCCACAATAACCCTAATGGAGTCATGACCTCTATAAGTATGTGGAAAATGCAAAATGAATTCCATACTCACACACTCCCACCTCTAAGTAGGAACAAGGATTCTCTGCATCACACTGGCTAGTCTCTAGTGCTTGAACTTAATCTGGTGGCAGTTCAAACACAGAGAAATATACTCCACACTACCCCTCTTTATTCCATTCTATAGTTATAAATTTCTCAAGTCACAGTACATCTTATTTACACTCAAGTGAATATATACCTGAAGATGTAAGCCTCACAAGAAATGAACAAAACTAAAACATCAACCCACAAAACACAAACACAACTGTTTTACCTCAAAACCCCATCTGAACAAATTAAAGCCCTGCCAGATTCACCAACTAACACCGGTCATAAAGAGTACTCAAATGTTGATCCTTGAATTATTGCTACTAAATCTAATTCGGTAATGAAAACGGGGCCTCAACACAGGCCAAAATCCTCCTAGATTCCGTCAAATAGAATCTAACTAACTAATTAGCCAAAGACTGAATGTTGAAGGCAATGGTGTCTATGAAATCGGCAACACTACCAAGCTACCATACTGATCGCCTTTTAGCTCAAGGCACTTTGTACCACATTTTCCTTATTTTGATGGTATGCAATGGTAATTTTGTAGTCCTTCGACAACTCAATCTACCTCTTCTACCTCGAATTGACTTCCTACTGGCTCAAAATGTATAGAAGGCTAAAATAGTAAGTATATATCTCACATAGAAATACATACATTCAGTGCCTCCAGATCTTGAGCTAAATACCACCATCACCAACCCTAAATCATGAGTGGGGTAGTTACACTCATGAACCTTCAACTAACTCAAAGCATACACAATAACTTAACCTTGCAGCATCCAAACATATCCTGAACCAACACTTGCAGCATCATTATACACTGAAAATCTATGGCACTCAATCAACAATGTCAACACAGGGGCTGAAGTCAGCAAATCCTTTAG
>JBDJHY010233896.1:0-10968 GCA_039654485.1 Withania somnifera
AAATTTGAGTTATATTAAAATTTTGTTGTTGTTATAGATTTGATTGACTATGTCATTCCGTCCTTTAATTTTTTTAAACAATAGTCTCTATATAACGAAATAATTATTTGATGTATTATGTTTTGACTTGAAATTATGAATTAATTAAGTTTTGATTAAAGTAATTGCAATTTATTTTTTTGCATAATATGAAGTTAAGTTTTACTTGAAGTGGAGGGTTGAAATTGTTATGTAGTGCATCATTATTGACTTGAAATTGTGAATTAATAAAGTATTGAATTAATTTAATTGTGAAATAGTGACTTAAAATTGTTAAGTGGAAATTTAAAATTGTTAACTAGTAACTTAAACTAGTGAATTAGTGACTTGAAATTGTAAACTAGTTGACTTGAAATTGTTAACTAGAAACTCGAAATTGTTAAGTAGTAGTTTGAACTAGTGTATTGAAAGTGTTAATTAGTAACTTCAAATTATGAATTATAATGACTTGAAATTGTTAAGTATAAACTTGAAATTGTTAATTAAGTAGTGACTTAAAATTGTGAATTATAAAATTTAAAATGTTAAGTAGTAACTTGAAATTGTAAACTAGTGACGTGAAATTATAGAGTAATGACTCCAAAATATGGAGTAGTGACTTAAAATTGCTAAGTAGTGATATGAAATTGTTAAGTAATGACTTGAAATTGTGAACTAGTGACTTGAAAGTGGTAACTTTGAATTATTGAACTAGCGAACTGAAATTGTTAAGAAATAACATAGAACTATTAAGTAGTGACTTGAAATTATTTATTGAAAACTTGAAACTGTTAAGTAATAACTTGAACTAGTGAATTAGTGACTTAGAATTATTAAGTAGTAACTTGAAATTGTTAAGTAATGACTTGAAATTTTGAACTAGTGAGTTAAAATTGTTAAGTAGAAACTTGAAATTGTTAAGTAGTAACTTGAACTAGTGATTTGACTTTAGTTGAATTTGAGAAACTTGTACTTGATTATAAATGACTTTAAGGTTATCAAAATATGAAGTTGATTTTAGGTAAACTTATGAACTTACTTTGCTAAAAGAATACAACTCCTACTTAGCCAAATGTGAGTTAACTCATAGTTGCGCACATTGTTAGTTTGTGAATTTTAGGTTCTCACGCGATATTGCTGGATCGGGCTTTCGCCCATTGTCCAAGATTCTCCATTGGTGCCCCCCGGAACTTGTGAAGTTGAATTGTGAACTAGGCATTTGTTGAATTTAAAAAGCTTGAATTTTATTATAAATGAACCTTAAGTTTTGCAAAGTGTGAAGTTGGTATTAGGTTGAACATGAGAACTTACTTACCCAAAAGAATATAACCTCTACTTAGCCAAATGTAAGTAAGCTCATGCTATGCACATTGTTAATTTGTGAACTTTAATGTGTTTTTAGGTTGAACTTGTGAAGTTGAACTGTGAACTAGACCTTAGTTAAATTTAGAAAACTTGAATTTGATCATAAACGAGCTTTAAGTAAAATGTAAAATTGATTTTAGGTTTAACTTGTGAATTTACTTTGCCAAAATAATACAACTCCTACTTAGCCAAATGTAAGTTAGCTCATAGTTTTATGCACATTGTTTGTTTGTAAACTTTAATGTATTTATAGGTTGAACTTGTGAAGTTGAGTTGTGAACTAGACTTAGTTAAATTTAGGAACCTTGAATTTGATTATAAATGAACCTTAAGTTTAACAGAATTTGACTTTAATTTTAAGTTGAACTTTTGAACTTACCTTGTCAAAAGAAAATACAATTCATACTAAGTCAAATGTAAGTTAACTCATAACTGTGCACATTGTTAGTTTGTGAACTTTAATTTGTTTTTAGGCTCAACTTGTAAATTAGACTTTAGTTAAATTTGAAATCTTGAATTTAATTATAAACAAATTTTAAATTTAGCAAAGTGTGAATTTAATTTTAGGTTGAACTTGTGAACTTACTTATCCAAAAGAATACAACTCTTACTTTGCCAAATGTAAGTTAGCTCATAGTTTTGCACAATTTGTTAATTTGTGAACTTTAATGCATTTCTAAGTTGAACTTGTGAAATTGAGTTGTAAGATTGAAAAACTTGAATTTGAATCTATTTTAAGTGCTTTTGATATATATATATATATATATATATATATATATTATATGTATGTGTGTGTATGTCCATATGTGTTTTGATGTATTTTATGATTTGAATATGTTTTTTTTAATTAGTCTGCATGTTTTGAATTGACTTTTTATTGGTTTAGGCTGAATATCGAATTGGATTGGCGGTTTGGTAATTTGGTGTGTGCCTGTTGCTTTATTTTACTAGTGAAAAAAATGCAGAAAAGAGACGGACAACGTGACTTTTATCGATTGCTTTTCTGGATTTTTTTCAATTTTTTTCAGAATAGTGACGGATTGCGTGGCTTTTGTCCGTCGCTTTTCTAGATTTTAATTATTTTTTCTTAATAAAAAAAAGTGACATTCTCCGTTGCTTTTTAAAAAAAAAAATTTTTTTTTAAAGCAACCACGCTGTCCGACGTTTTTGGTCGTCGCTAAGCGATGTCGTCAGTTGCTTTTCAAAAAACATTGAAGCATTTTACGATACAAATAACTGCATCATTTTTCCATCGTTTTTGACAAAAAATAATGCATTCCGTCGATGTTTGGCCCTCTTTTTTGATAATGAAATGTCAAATACACCTAAAACTATAACGATGGATTATTGGTAAATGTGTTCAAAACTTTACTACGTATTTCTAAAAAGTTTATATTTTGATATATATATACAATATCATTTTCTATGTGCATCGTATATTTTTTGGATGAATAGTCTTTGAATAATCACCCTTTAATTAATGTTAACTATGCCACTGAATGAAATGAATGGAGTATATATTATCTCATTAATTATTTAATAATAACACTGAATGGAACAGATGGAATATATATTATGTCATTAATTATTTCTCCTTGGTACGGTTAAAATACTATGTCACATTAGTTATTGCAGATTGCTCCTTGGTACAGAAAAATATATTACAACCACTGCTCTGCTATTTAATGGGGGATTCAGAAGTGTACCAGAATACTGGAAATCGAAATAATGCCATGTCTCAAACTTTTATCTTTTTTAAACATATTACATATTAGTGTGATTCACTAGCACAAAAGGGTTAGACTGGATCGGTACAAGGCAAATCGAAATCGTTATAGTAATTAGGCCGTCTAATTTGGTTTTGGTCAATCCAACTCGGATCGGCATGATATTTAAATATTTTTTTTAAAAATAAATATAGTATTTATAATATATATATATATATATATATCTTTAGCATATAGTATGTATCTCTAGTATAATTTTGTATGTTTTCTTAATATAGTAGATATATTTAATATATATTTTTAGTATATATAGTATATATCCTTAATATATTTAATATATATCGTTAGTATATAATATATATTTTTAGTATGTTATATATATCTTTAGCATATTTAGTATAATATATATACTTCTAAATTAAGGGAAAACAAAAATTAAGAAGTCGAAGGAGGAAAACCAGTTGTAAATTAGTGAAACTTTGAATGGTCTTAATTTTGCACTCTGATGTCCGTTTTAGACGATTTTTTTATTTCACATATTTTTCGAGACCTATGGAGGCAAACCATCGTAAGGCTGAGCCAACTTTCGAAAAAAACTCTTTTATCTCTTTCAATTAAGACTTTTTCCCGATTTGACGCCCTAATCATCATTCGTTTTTAGTAAAAATCGCATGATAAAAAACGATCTCAAGATCAAAATGCTATCTTTATGTGTAATATTTATGTGAATGCGAATTTCATTACTTGAAATTCAATTTACGTAAATAAGGTAGATGACATTTGTGAACAATACAAGTATTAAAGTATTTTTACATCTTCAATAATTGTTATTTGGTTTGTTCATATAGAATGTTTCACTACAATTTATTTATATCTAAACATCAAGGGATCGAACCTTGGAGAAACATTGAGAATAGATGATGAAGAATAAAAAAAGCATGGGCATATTCTTAATATATTTGGGTATATATATATATTATATTTAGTATATTACTTTAGTATAAAATATATATATTTTTAATATATAGTATGTTAATATATAACTCTAATATATGATATGTATATCTTTAGTGTATAGTATATATATCTAGTATATTTTGTATATATCGTTAATATTTAGTATATATTTTTAGTATATATTATTAGTATATATATAAATCTTTTGTATATATAGTATATATCTTTAGTATGTTTAGTATGTTTAGTATATATCGTTAGTATATAATATATTTTTTTATTATGTAGTATATATTATTAGTATATTTGTTATATATCGTTAGTTTATATAGTATATATATAAATATACATTTGTATAAATTAAACGTGTTTAATTTATTTTTTTAAACAAAATCACTGCTCATATAGGATCAAACCAAACACTATTCACATGAATCAGATCGGTTGAGATCAAGAACGATCCATCTAGATCCGACCTGAAAAAAATATTGAATCGGCCCTGCACAGCCCATTGACAGCTTTCACAATGAGGACTACAAATTCGTGTAATAATTGAAAATTTTGTGTAAGAATTAAGTTGTTTTAAAATGACTTTGTGAACTCAAAATGGAACATTTGAATTCACCAATTTGTGAGGTAATATAATTTTTTTTTAATTTTTACACAATTATTAATTAATATTAATTGTGTAAAATGCACAATAAAAGTTATTCGAAATAGCTTACTAACCTCGTTAGGATATATGTATGACGTGTATCCAAAACTATACACAGTCCACAGATTTTGACTTACATTGGAATCAATTCACGTACATTTTATGTATAATTTGAAACAATTATTTTAACTATAAGATGAGTACGAATGTACGGTAGACGGGTAAAGAGTCATGGGAACGAGAAGTGAAATAAAAATTCAATGGGAATAGATGAAATAGCACGTAATCAAAAATACTATTGTATTGTAATTAATTACTGAAATTCTTGTATTATTATAGCATAGTTTAATCGAAGTTTCAATCACCTCACCAAAAATAATATTGTATTGTAATTAATTACTGAAACTCTTGTATTATTGTAATGCATGATTTCTGCATAGTTTATTCGAAGTTTCATAAGAAAAATCAATTAGCGTATTACTTATACTATATATGCTCATCCAAAGTATTATTTATTATTATATGAGATATAATAAGAAATTCAAAATCTATATTTGTGTTATGTTATCACATCATATTGGTACATTGTTATACTCAAGTACTTTGAGCTTATTGTATGTTTTACCGTACGTTTGCACGAAGCATGCTGGGTGATAGCAAGCTAAAAAATAGATAATTATGGTGCAAAATGCAAATAAAGAAAAATAAGAATATGAGGATATCCACACCTGCTTGCTTGGGAATCAATCTGACGAGCTGAGACATCTAGCTTTTAGACCAGATCGGTGAATAACCTCATCGCAAGTTGAAATAACTTTAAATTTTGTGAGGAGGTGTTCGTTAACCTATGTAGATAGATTATATATATCATAAAAATATAGAGATATTAAACAAATTCAAAATTGATAGATAATAAATTAGTGAAATTATAATTAATTAATACGTTATATATTTATTCTGTGAATTTATAAAATTACTGTCTCGCTCCTTTCATTTTCGAAAGAATTATTTATAAGCATGATAAATTTACATACTCTTGTTGTCTATCACATATCTGTTAGTTACGACACAAATCAAAAGTTAACCCAAAAAAGTTGTTTAAGTTAATTCTCTTTCTGATGAAAGTGGTGATTGAAAATAATTCTATCTGACAAATTATATTTATAATGATAATTTATTTGCATTTTAGGACGAATGATCAAGTACCTTTTCAGATTATTAATAATGATGCATATACAATTGCTCTTGTGACTTATTAGTATCATACTTAAGAGCTTAGTTTGATTATAATGATTTAAAATAATTGATAAGTATCAAGTGTTAATAAACATTTTTAAGAATTAAAATTAATTTTATAAATAAATAGCTATATGTTTGAATAAAAATATTAAAATTATTCAAATATATAGATGGAGTAAGTAATACGTTAGAGTGGATTAATTTTTTTTAATATAATTATTTTAAAAATTATAAAATAATATTAAAATTATAATGATAAAAATCTGGTCAAACTAAAAAATTTATAAGCTGAAAGAGATCAAACTTATTCCTTTTAACTTGTAAATATTTGACTATTTTTATTTTTACCAAATTAAAAAATACTTGTAAACTAATTTAACAAGCTTATAAGCTTATTAAAACATCCTGTTTAACCTACCGTTAATCCACCAAATAATATTGTTTTCCCAATAAATATGAGCCTAATCAATGTAATATCTGCCTAACTACTGACCATAATCCCACGAACCACCTCTAATAGCATCATTTTTAAACCGTGGCAGAAGTATGATGACTGTATCTCCCTCCACCTATATAAAACGGGCCACGCTTATTCCACCGCTATCAAACTGTGCTGCGAGTGAGTGCTCTCTATGGATCTGATGCTCCATCACTAGCCAACTTCCCCTTTTCTTTTTCTCCCAAAAAAGCAAACACTCAAACAAACAAAAGAGAGAGAGAGAAAAAAAAAACACTATTCTTTATTCACCCTTATTATTATCATCATCATCTATAACCTGCAAAAGACTAACAATGGGAGAGGTTGATTTTGCTTTCTCTTCATTCTTTTATTTCTCTCTGAGGTTTGAGATTTTTTATTTTGGATTTGTGCTAATTTTTTCTTCTTTTTAGGAAGAAAAGAAAGTGGAGGAAGTGAAATCAGATGATCCATCGAAAGAGGGCAGCGGAGGCGAAGAGAAGAAAGAGGAAAAAAAGGCGGAGGAAGAATCCAAAGAGGCAAAACCAGAACCTCCTCCACCACCACCTTCAGAAATTGTTTTGAGAGTTTTCATGCATTGTGAAGGTTGTGCTCGTAAAGTCCGCAAATGCCTCAAAGGATTTCAAGGTATTATTAATAAGCATTTTTCCCCTTATTTTACGTTTAATTTCGAAGATTGACATAGAAATAAATGGAATGATTTTTTTTTTTCTTGTAGGAGTTGAAGATGTGTTGACGGATTGCAAGACCCATAAGGTTGTAGTGAAAGGAGAAAAAGCAGATCCATTAAAAGTATTGGAGAGAATACAGAAAAAGAGTCATCGCCAAGTTGAGCTTCTCTCTCCAATCCCAAAACTGGCGCCGGCCGAAGAGCCTAAGAAACCGGAGGAGAAAGAAGCCGTTAAACCCCAAGAGAAAAAAGAGGAGGTTGGTTCATTTATTTTATTTAATACGTATGCTCCACTTTCAATTTTTTTGTCATGTTGTATTAATTTAAGATTACAAGCTTCCATTTCTTGTTTGTTGATAAAGTTAAAATCATATAAATAAATTGAAATTGAGGGAGTATTCTTTTTCTCTTTTTTTTTTTTTTAAGGTAAAAGTTAAATCTATGTTTGTTTGTGCAGCCCCAGGTGGTGATTACAGTAGTGCTGAAAGTTCACATGCATTGTGAGGCTTGTGCTCAAGAAATCAAAAAGCGTATACAAAGAATGAAAGGCGAGATAATTTTTTTACTTTAATTTTCTTTTCTGTTTTAGCTAAACGGGATTTATTTTGCTGATTTTGTCTAACTGTGCTTTCGTTACACTTTTTGGCTGTATTTGCTAAACAACGTTTTCCCATCCCCCTTCTTTTTGGATCTCTAGAATAGCATTGGATACTTAAGGATCCTATATTTTTATATACCTTTCACTGTTTTTACATTCTTTTATTAGTTTAGTAGGAATAGAATATTCAATTTTAACAGAAAATTATTTTACTTTTTTAAAAAAGTATTTTTAGAAAATTAAAAATATAGAAAATATGTTTAAATTTTTTTTTTCAAGAAAAGTAGAAAACTTAATTTTTTAAAATTACATTAAATTTGAAAAACTTCTAAAACTTATTTTTTAAAATTTTTCATTAAAATATATTTTAATTTTTTATTATTCTAAATTAAAAAATTGTGTGTAATTAAAAAATTTAAAAAATTAAAAATAAAAAACTGAAAATACTGCGCATCCTCTTAAAATTCTTTAATTTTGAGTTTAATTCAAGCACATGTCTTCCACTAGAGTAGTGTATTCCCCTAAAACTAATTAAATCTTGGGAATCAGTTAACTAGTATTGACTGTTTGGTATCGTCAAAAGTTGGTAAGTGACTTAGGAAATTGACATCGTAGCATAAATTTACATAAGAATTTACTCCTTTCGTTTCCATTTACGAGGTATTAAATATCTGAATTTATTTCAGAGAAAGTTTAAAGCTTTTGAAACTTTTCTTGGACACTAATTTAGGTGTGGAGAATGTAGAACCAGACTTGAAAAACTCACAAGTGACAGTGAAAGGTGTGTTTGAGGCAACAAAACTGGTGGATTATGCAACCAAAAGGACCGGAAAACGGGCAGTTATCGTGAAAG
This sequence comes from Withania somnifera, assembly GCA_039654485.1. Taxonomy (NCBI): domain Eukaryota; kingdom Viridiplantae; phylum Streptophyta; class Magnoliopsida; order Solanales; family Solanaceae; genus Withania; species Withania somnifera. The sequence continues at coordinate 8,561 of JBDJHY010233896.1, forward strand.
TAGAACCAGAAAAGAAAGCGGAGGAAGAGAGTAAGCCCAAAGAAGATCAAACGGAAAAGAAGAAAACCGACGAAAAAGAAGCAAAGAAAGTTGAAGAAGGTGAGAACAAAGAGGAGAAGATGGAAGAAACTACACCAGCAGCAGCCGGAGCCGCACCAGCTAATGAAGAAGCAGCAGCACCAGCAAAAGAAGAGACCGTACAAAACGACGTTGATCCAAAACTAGAAGTGAAGAAGACTGAGTTTTACTACTATCACCATCCTCATAATCATCATCAGCTCTATAATCCACAGAGGTTTGCACATGAAATGCATGCGTATCCTCCACCTCCACAGATTTTCAGCGATGAAAATCCGAATGCATGTTCTGTGATGTAAATTCGGGGGGACCTGAGGGGTAGAATGGGAAATGTCCAGTCAGTCATTATGGTGGTGCTCTTCATGTGAGAGCTTTTTGTCTTGGGACTCACCAAGTTACAACTGAGTCTGCTAGACAAAAACTGTAGAATTTTGTGACCCCCTTTCTACTTTTTTTTCTGTTTTTTCTTTATTATAATCCTGTTGTTATATACTTCCTATATGTATTAATACAATAAACAGTAGTATATCAAAATTTTAGATCTTGGAAGTTGTATAATCTTCTGAGTTACTGCACCCTGCTTGTTCCCCTTTAAATTCTTAAAAATATTTTTTTCCCTCTCAGAGGAGCACCTTTAATATATATATATTTACCAATACAACAATACACAATTACATATCCTAACATAATCTCATAAGGATATCTATCTTTGGTAGATTAGGTGCTGGTAAACGGTCATATCTTTTGGTGGTTTATAATGCATGGGTGACATTCTTTCCATCCTTTTATTACTAACGCCAACGGAAAACTAACAGTTGGGTAGGAATGATGATGGAGTGTTGGTTAAGATTGGGATTTGCCTACACCATTTTAGAGGGTTAACTTTCATGCTAATTTTCTCGGGAGCCTACAAAAAATAAAAATTTAGTTCATCTCAGAATTCTCTCCATGAAGTAGCCGATATTCTACTATAAAATCTGGTGTTAATAAAGTCAGGTATAACATGCGTCAGTCTTTTGAAAGATGATGATGATGACGACGACGACGACGCTTGCAAAATTAGAAGGCTCATCAGATAGGTTAGTAAAATTAGTTGGTGTGACATTATCAACTATAGTGGTATAATATTATATAAATATTTGTTGAAGTGTTGATTCTTGTCGGCCATAACGTCAAACAGTTGAGGTTCTTCGTTATGTTAAATTTCTAAACTTGTATAAATTATCGTACAAAATTCAGAAGTTGTTGCATGTTTTAAAGAAAGATATAATATAGCACCAATTAAGTAAATAGGAAGAATTGGGAAAAAAATTTAAATTTTTTCAAACTATAGCATCTTCGATACCGCATTTATTCTTATATTCAGAGAGTAATAGAGATATTTCATCTACATTAAGCAGAATATAACAAACAGTGGAAAAATATTGAGAAAATACGTTAGTAGCAATGTAAAAAGTTTCTAACAATACCTCTACTTCTCTAATTAGATTCCAACATGAATTTGTTAACAGATGCTCAGGCGATTGGAAAAATTGGTTAAAAGTAGCACTAATGGGCTTCCTATATTTGTAGCAAATTTTAAAAAATAAATAAATTGAATTTCACTTAGTTTCTATCTCTTCGGGCATTAATCTAGGTGTTAGATTAAACTATGCACACTTTAGTTTAAATTCTTCAAGTGTAACCCTTCTATTGCTAGCTTGAATAAATCATATTACAAATCTTAGTTTTTCAATTATAGGTTCAAAAAAAGTAAGACCGTCCGTAACAATTAAATTATATATATGACAAGCACACCTAACATGAAAAATATCTTCAAGCGGTGGAGAAAGTAATCTCTTTAACATCTCAAGAGCAACGGTGTTATGATGCATTATCAAACTTTACACATAAAATTTATCATTCAGATCATAATAATTAGCAACTTTAGTAATTGTTTCTGAAATAAATTGTGCATCATACCTACGATTTTCATCATATAGAAAACTAAAATTCATTTTTAATTATAAATTACTATCTATCTAGAGACACGTAATGGTTAAATAATTATTTATATTATTTAACTATTTATATTTACAGCACAACTAAGATCAGAAGTTAGAAAAACTCTACATAAGATAAGAAATAGGGTACACAAACAAAACTCATATTGTCCTGTAATCTAAAAACATCCGACTAACATATACTTTTAGAAATATTGACAAACATTGGATTACAAATTCGTTGTATATATAAAATAAATGCATTAGATGAAGCCAAAGTGAAAGGCAGACAACATACAACTATTATTTTCGCTATTTCTAAACGGTCATGTGCTTTATTATAATTTT
>JBDJHY010233907.1:0-10968 GCA_039654485.1 Withania somnifera
CCATTTGGTCTAGGGGCTTTCTCAGGTTTAAAGGAATTGAGGGCCCTGGGGATTTAAGAGTCTCTCAGGGGGAGTCTAGCAAGGCACTACTTTGAGCATAAAGAATGTGGGAGTTTCTCCTGGGTGTGTTAGTGATCAGAGTAGTAGAGATTTATGAAGAATTCAGAGAAGTGAGATGTGATCTCTTCCTCATTGCTAAGAGTAAGCACCAGCCTTGTTGGTGAGGAAGGTAATTTTGTTCCTCCTTTTCCTATTGAGGGTGGTGGTATGGAAGAACCTGGTGTTGGAGTCACCTTCACTTAGCCAACTGATTCTGGATTTAATTTTCCAAAAATCTTGCTCATATTTGAGCATTTTATCATAATCAGATAGAAGTTGACTTTCCAAGTTATGTAGGAAAGTGCTTGGGGTAGTTGGGAGATTTCTGAATGCCATCTAGCCTAGCTAAAATTTATTGACTTTTCTAAAGATGTTTCCGAATGTCCCTTTGTTCCATATGGAGGCCTCATCTTGGAACTTATGAATGGAAGTATAGAGGTCCTGGCTGAAGTTATTTTTATGACCTCTTTGAAGGAGGGGTATCTACACCACATGATTTTCATTCTGAAAGACATGTTGATGATATTACTAGGATTGGGGGTAATATTGACCAAAAGGTAGGCAATGGTCTAACTTGGTTCTAGGGAGGTGTGTGACAATAGTTGCAGGGTACATGTTTATCCATTGAGCATTAGCCGCACACCTATCAAGTTTTTCAAAAATAAGGCTTTATATATCCCTAAATATCTTATTGTTCCAAGTGTACTTACAATCTTTAAAACGTAGGTCTACCATGCCACAATGATTTAGATAGGATTTCAGAAAGCTGGACCTCTTAAAGTGGATCCCAGCCCCACCAAACTTGTCTTTGGCATGAAGGAATTCATTAAAGCCCCTTTCTATCAGCCAACGTTGGTTGTGATTCTCGAATAAATTAATGAGGTCTTCCTAGAGTTGGACCCTGATGTTGTGGTTAGGGCTAGCATAAATAAAAGAGAAAAAACAAAGGTGGGAGTTAGGGAGTACCTTAACCATAACATGCATACCTTAGGAGGTGAGCGAGACATTTTCTAGTTCGATCAACTCTTCTTTCCATATGATTGCAATTCCTTCGGAGTATCCAATAGTAGAGCTTAGGATAAAGAAACCATAGTTGGGAGAGATGGCTAGTTTTTGGCGGCTACTATGCTTGGTTTCAAGAATCACAATCATGGTGGCAGTACACTGTCTTTGGAAGAGGGCATTGTTGGCACCTCTAGTATTCCAGATAATGTTCATCATTGTTAGTGGAGTGGAGGTTTGCGGCAAGAAACTCTTCCCCTTATCCAAGGGTTCAGTGTGTATGGATCCTTTATAGGATGCAGTGCAGGCTGCTGGATTGGGTCCTTTAGATTTCTCAGGTTCAGAATCAATTTCTTGATCTCTGGTGGATAGAAAGCGATAATAATTGATCTGAAGGGCACTTCAAATTTTTTGAGAAGGAGTTTTTCCAGAGTGATAAATTCTATGTGTGGTTCCTCTAAGGTTACTAGGAGTTGTTCCAATTCCAAGTTACTTTTTTAAGTGTTTCTAGAGCTGACAGGTCTGTTTCTTTTGGATTTTCTCCCTCTAGTGGGTTCCCCTGACCTGCTGGTAGTATTGGGGTTTGGATCATCTCTTCTGAAGGGTTCTAAGTAATTAAGGTTAGGGTTTTCATACTCGACAGATAAGGGACTGTTGGGAAGAAGGAAAGGGTTATTTCATCAGGGTATTGGTGTCCAAAGTTGAAGGTATGATCATGTTTCCTAGTTGGACACTCTGGAGAGCTTGGAGCCATACCTGGGTTCCAAGGCCTTCCACTGCCTAATCCAGACCTTCCTTGATCACCTGTGCCAGGTAAGTTGGGTCTTGGATGAAGACTATAACTAGTTGGTTTATAAATTCCAATTTGAGTGCTAAGGTTCATCCTTGGAGGGTTAGCTCCATCCACGATATTGGCACTCTGTTTGGAGGTGGAGGTGGAGGGGGGTTGTGAAGACTAAAAAAGAGGTGGACGACTGGGGAGGTGGTAGTTTTTTTTTAATATTTTAGTACGGTTGTAAAGTTGTGGCTCATGGGATGAAAGGAGAATCCCATTCTCACTCATGTTTATGGGGGTTGCTATCGTTAGTACCGGAGTAAGTTGAAGTGACGACTATTATATCATTATATCCCAGGTGCTAAGGCACTTTGTAGAGGTTAGCCAGAACTGGGTAGATCTTTGTGAGAAAGGTTAAAATCAAGGGATATGGGGGCTATAAGAGTAAAAGGAGTGGGACTTTACCATGGCTTAGTCCTAAAAGCCTGCAGCAGCCGATTTAGGGAGATTTCCCTTATCTGGCTCATTAAGACAATATCACTAAGAATGGAAGGGAAAGTAAATGCTTCAGGGGTCCCTTTCATTCCTGTGGTGGGGTTAGAGGAGTTAGTAACAAAATTGTCATTAATTCCAATACTAGTAACCAGATTAGCAACCAGGCATTAGCTTCTTTTGCAGTTTGCTGGGGGTATTTGGGTTGTGAGACTTACCTGGGTAGAGTGAGGTGCGTATCACTTGCGTGTCTACTGTGGTTTTACCTAGCGTGGTAGCGCGTTTCTCCGACTTTTGTTGTTCCTTGCGAAGTGACTTTTTTTTCTTTAGGAAGGAGACAATCTGCCATCCATCGGCTAGGGTGTGGTTGGTGGATCTGGAGGAGGAGGTTGATTGTTGTGTTGGATTTTTAGGGTAGCTGTACTCGAAAGTTTTCAGTGCGTGGCCTATGCACCCACATCCAGTGCACAACATGCCATCTCCTTCATAAACGATATTTTCCTTGTGACATCCGATGATCACTTCGCTTCTCACTGGTACCTCTATTGGTACTTGAATGCAATCTGACATATCGTCCACTTAGTGTCAGAGGTGCAACTATCAATTCGTAGTAGTTTGACCCAATCTCCTCTGTACTTTTTTTAGCATGCCCTTGTCTTAGAACTTAGCGGATAGCTGGGGTCGCTTGACCCAGACAACAGTGTATACAAAGGAGGCATGTTTTGGTACAAAGTTGGGCTCCCATCTTTTGACCGAGACAAATTGGCAAGCGAAGAACCATGGGCCTTCATTTAGAACCTTGAGTAAGCTTTCGGCGCTTTTAAGTTTTGCTACGTAACAATCCCAACTCATATGTATGAGGGTTAGGGGATCAGGAAGCTTCCAGAGGTCGATTAATTTGGTTTTTCAAGTAGCTGTGTGTCAACTTCTTGCCAAAGATTTTTATAATGATAGAGTGACACAATGGTTAGTATATGCGTTGTTTTTTCGATTTCGGGAAGGGGATGTAGTCGAAAGGCTGTTCATCTTCATCTATTTCTTTCCTCTTATCAGAATGTATTGGGTATTGGTGATTTGAGTTTCGTTTTTGTTTAGGAGGATATTTCTGAAGGATTGGGAACTTTGTGGGCCATTATCAATATCCATGTGACTTTTGTCAGGGTGGGTCAAACTGTTGCGGTGGGAACGTGTTTTGGTTGGGAAGCATCTCGTGTGACTTTTTGAAATTACTAAAGATATCTTCAATGATCTTGTCCCGCTACGTCATGACAGACGAAAATACTCACCACTACACTATAGCACAATTCTATTTTTTCAACTTCAAAAAGAATGTTTTTCTCTCTCTTTAATATTATATTATTATTTTTATTTCATTATATTTTATTATTTACTGTTCGGAGAGCACTGAATTAGAATGAGAGGTTTACCACCACATCAGTGCATGCAAGGGGAGCTCGCTCGATTCGCAAACTGGTCTGACTCGTAATTCACTCATAAAATGACTTATTTCTTATTTTCTTTATGCAATCACATTATACAATATATATTCATTTCTTGTATAATTGTTTAATATAAATTTATTTTATACCCTGAAATTTTAAATAATATAAATTACAAGCAAATATTATATATTATAAATATTAATGGATAATTCAAATAAAGGTGAACTCATTGATGAAATGTAATTAAATAAATATTATATTATGGTCAAGATATAAATATTCAATTTTCAAGATTACTACGCTGCTCCGGTAAAAATTATATACGAAAAATAGTTTATAGAAATTATAAATTAATTTTAATATAAATTTAATATGTTGTATAAAAAATAATTACAAATATTAGAGACTTAATTAATAATCTTATAATATATTAAATTAAAAATATTAAATCAAAAAGTAAAATAGAGTTAATGAATAATAGCTAACTTCATTGTTGGAGTTGCATTACTCAGAACTCTTAATTTGAAAATAGAGTTGGGTTGAAGTTATCCAACTTTATTTCTAACTAATTACTCTAGAAAAAGAAAAAGACGGGGGCGGGGGAGGGGGTGAACAATGAGTGACCCCTATCAAATTTAATCAACCAGAGGTTATAAAGATGAAAGATACCTTCACATCACATGGACCATATTTATATATCACTTTCCTCTTCACTTTCCCCTCAAAACAGAAACAGAAACAGAAACACAAAGCTCTCTTTCACATACAACTTGTTATAATTTTCTCTATAAAAACAGAACAATTATGTCAACTCACAAAAGAAAAATCCTAGTTAGTAATGTTACTATAAAGCTTGGTTGTAGTAGTGGTAGTTGCATTCGCCCTAAACTTTCAAGAATTTTTCGCTCATCAAAACATCAACATCGTCATCATAAAACCTCACATACCAACAAGAACTACTCTACTTGTAGTTCACGTGACACGACATCATCAACTTTTTCCTCCGATTCATCGTCTTCCGAATTCCGAACTTCAAAGGCAGTTCAGGGATTCGGAAGAGTTGGAGGTGAGAGTGTGGCGGTCGAAAAGGATTCAGATGATCCCTACTTGGATTTTAGGCAATCCATGTTGCAAATGATATTAGAGAAGGAGATTTATTCAAAGGATGATTTGAAGGAGTTGTTGAATTGTTTTTTGCAGTTGAATTCTCCTTATTATCATGGGATTATTGTTAGAGCTTTTACGGAGATTTGGAACGGCGTTTACTCGCTCCGACCCAATTCCCCGTTCCTTCATGGCGGAAGTCATAGGTGGTAAAGTCATCACCTTGTGGGGCCCATAAATATTTTTAGTGGTAGACTGGGTTATCTGCTCTAAGTCGTAGAAGCAGTTGTTGTGTAGAATATTTATATTAGATCTTTTGAATATTTTTTTTTTTTTTTAGAAATAGTTTATTAATATCTTTTTCATTTTTTTTTAAAAAAAAATTTAAAATCAGGAGTGCAAAGGGGGTTCTATTTTCACAGCCTTTTTGATTATGGAGGAAAAGAAAAAGAAAGGTTGTGTTATTATTTCGTCAAAGGGGGGTGGTAAAAAATGCTGTGAAAATTGTAATCTATTATTAGTAATGTATTGTTCTTATTTCTGCATCATTTTTGCCTTAATTTTATATTTTATCTTGTACGAGAGAGCGTAGATGAATTAATATAATTCTTTCTTAAATAATAAAATTATTATATGATGTTATTTATGATTGAATTTATGTAAAAATTATATATAGAATCTAGTTGAAATTTAGCAAAATGTGTATTAAAGTAAATTAGATAAAAAATATGATTGACCAAGTAAAGTTTTTCGAGCAAGCATTCTTCATCTCTAACTTAAAATTGTATATTTGAGACGAGTTATTTAAAGAATAAAAAGATAGAAAATTCTTAAAGAAAGGCATAATTTATATATGTGTTGTTTAATTTGATCTTTTAACTCATAGATTTACATATTCTACACACATCATATAATATATTTAAGATATTCGTAAAATATGAAATATTCATGTAAAACAATTATGTATATTTTATTCAATTTTAAATATCTTTTTATACACATTCAAAGTTAAAAGAAACATTTATTTGCTATGCTTTTAAAAAATGTCTGAAACTTTAATCATAATTATCATATTTAACTAAAAACATTCTATATCTAAAATTATTCTAAAAGTACTGAATAAATATGTAAAACTAGAATACTGGTCATTTTAAAAGTCATTTTTATCTTGTGTTTAATAAAGGTGCTACTTTTGAAAAAGTATATTATTTATTATAAAGAAAAAGCTAAGAGTCCTAATTTCCATGCATGGCAATTGTATCTTTACAATATTATGAAGCATTATTAATAAAGGGGTTAAATTAGCTTTAGTTAAAAAAATTGAATACAAATATTTATTAGAAGCAGAAACAAATCGATTACTTTTTTCAAATTTATATTACTCCTTTTCTTTTAAAAATATTTATTTAATTTAGTTGTTTATCTTAACAAATCAAGAAGATTTTTTTTACTTCTTTCCGATAGTATTCTCAATATTAATAACCATAGGAATAGTTAAAATTAAAATTTCAAAACATAATTAATAAAAATAATTTGATGAAATATATATTTAATTAATATTTTTTAAGGAATGAATCAAATCAAAAAGAGCCAAGTATTTTGAAATAGAAAAAGTACTTTCTCTGTCCCTATTTAATTGGCATTTTTTGTTTTTCAAGAATCAACTATTTTAAATTTTATTTTAAATTTTGGCATATAAATTTTAAGTTTTTAAAATAAAATTTATATATTTAAAAATTACGTAAAAAATATTATAATAACAAAAATTAACAGTTCAAAATACTAAAAAAAAAATATAGGAGAAACTATGATAAAAAATAAACTTATTCGAATCTATAAGAATCGCGTACAAGTTAATTTCGGGTATGCAGTCAGTTCTCAAGCGATACCGTCGTATTTTAAGTACAATTCTAGTGAACTTATTTTTTCTTTGAAGTGATTTTCCTCTTTTTTTTTTTTTTCTTTTTTTCGTCTTATATTTTAATCTAAATATGAAAATAATGAATTTCAATTGCTTATAAAGGGAATTAAAAATAGAGTCACAAACTCTGAAATTTGGTGCTTCTATTCTTCTATACTTTGGTCAAAGATCCTTACTGGGTTTTGGAGCTGCAGTCCTCTTATGGTGGGGAAATATAGACCTTGGGATTTGAAAATATAAATATATAAAACCATAAAATAAAATTAAAATGGTTTTGGAAAATGAACCATAAACTAAGTAAATATAATAAAGAGACAATTGTTTTAAATGCAATTGAATGAAGGTGGTAAATAGGGTTTTGTGTGAAGTTTGGAAGTTACAGTTAATTATCATTAAAACTCATGTGTGGTCATCCCCCTCTTGATTGTTCCTCTGTCATGACATGTGAAAATGTTAAAATAAATAAATAAAGTTTTTATGTTTATTATTCTATTTTAGAGTGATTTATAAAAATATATAACATTTATGTTTGGTTACAAATTTGTTTTTTATGACAATATTATTATCAAGCCTAAAATTTTGTGTACAATGTATACTTATTTATTTTATGGTTTATTTTTCAAATTAAGTTTGATATATTAAACTTCCGTTATATATAAATTTAAAAAACAACAAGATTATAAAAATTTATTATATATAATTTTATCAAAAGAGATTTTCAAGAATTAAATTTATAATTTTACTTGAATAACTTTATTAAATTCAAAAATAAACTCACTTACTAAGTCTTGTGAATTGTGATAGGGTTACTTTACCAAGGCAATTAATAGTCATAATTAATCAAACTTTTTTCAGTACAAAGTCTTTAATTGCACCAGAAGACAACCCTCTTCTTCTTTTAAGGCTTTTCAATTGCTTAAATTACAAAAAAGAAAAATACAGTTATTTTTAATTATTAAACTGTGTCTTTGGTGCCTGTAATTATTATGCAGAAAATCTTACCAACCAACTTGCTATCACAACAGTGTTATAATCATTGTGCACATTGGTAAAATAAAATGCTCACGAGCTTTGCTAGTACTTAACTTTATAATGCTAAGCGAACTCAGGAATTCTACCATATATATTTAGCTTAATTTGCAACAATGTTTGTGATGGTCAAGGTAGGATTGCAGTAGTTGAGGGTGTTTGTTATACCCAATAAGGTAAATATTTTATTATTAAGTTTGATATTAAATTTATATTTCTTTAATTAATGATATGAATTTGTTTCGAAATTAGTTTACTTTATTAATCAAATATGGTATAAATTTAAAAAGTCGTTTGGTACGTAGATTGAATTATCTTGATATTAGTTCTGAATTTATAATTTCTGGACCAATTTATACCATATGGAAAGTGGATAAAATAGTCGCTTGTTGAATGGGATAAATGGACGTCTCTCAGGATTAAGTCTGAATAAAGATAATTTATACGGTCTACAAAATATCATATAAATTTTAAAATTTAATCCTGGAATATATACCATCTTCCATATGGTACAAATTAGTTCAAAAATTATAATGGTAAGATTATAATCTGAAAATAATTTAATCAACATACAAACGACTCTGAACGTCTCATAGTGAAGTGATGGTAAAATAATAGGACTCTTTTTTTTTTTTAAAATAAAAGAGAAAATCAATTGTTAGGGTGGTAACTGATTTAAAACAATAATAGATAATGATTGAGAAAAATTAAATTTGCTTATCTTTAAGTAGAGATAAGAGTAAAATTGAAGAATAAAATAAAACCTTTTTTCAACTTGAAACAAAGAAAACAAATAGTCCAAATTGAACTTCAAAATATCTATATCTTGTCCAGCTAGTTTTTTCTCATTAAGTTACATGTATACTAATAAAGAAGCAATACCTAGTAGATAAGTAGACACAAAAACTAACTATATATTAGTTCATGTTAAGTTGTTTTCTTAATGGGAGACATAATTTATACTTGATTAAAAAGGTGTCTGAAAGATAAGTGAAGATTTGGATCCAATTGATTGTCTCTACAAAAAAAAGAAGAGTCCTCAAATTGTGGTCATTTTTCTTTGACAAGAAAGTTATAGGGGCAAAAAGAAATTTATTGGAAACATATGGGACTATAAAAAGTATATCAATCGTCAACTCTAAAAAGTTAATTAGAAAGTTCTTCTCTTATTTTAAATCGATAATTTTATTATTATCAATATTAATACATAAAGAAAATCTACAAAAAATAGTTGGATGTGTGGCTATTGCTTTTGTCTATTTTATAAAATTTGATGTGGCTTTTTCAACGCTATTGACGGTCTACTTTAAATTTAATTTATTTCTTTGTGTTATAGTTTTGAAATTTGACTGAATTATCCTGGTGATTTTATTTGATTTTATTTTTGGTCACAATTCTATTAAAATTTTACAGATAAAATTTATTTAAAAAGTTTATGAAACCAAAAGTATCGGTTTCTTAGAAAACTTAATGGACAAAAATTACTTTGGAATCTCTTTAAGGGACGATTTTAAACCTATGTCTAAAAATGGGGAGTGGTTTCTATCAAAAAAAATTCATAAACTTGTGGTCTTTTTTCTTTGTGAAGAAAGCTAATGGGGTAAAAAGAAGCTCATCGGAAACATGTGGGACAACAGAATTGTCAATTCTGAAAGTACTGTTACATGAGTTTGAGATTCCTATTATTTTGTAGTCACTTATTAGAAAACAAAAATCTCCAAAAGTTACTCTGAGGTTTAGTTTTTATTAAAAAAAAAGTTGAATATTATATAGAATTAGCGATTTTGATATAAAATTTCTGCTATTATTAGTTTAATCTCTTGTGTCTAATGCAAATCTGTGTTCTAATTTTAGGATTTGATGAGATTTTTATTTTTATTTTTTTCAGTTCTCCTCAAACCTAATAGACAAAATTTGCTAAAAATATTAGACATGAACCATAGAAAAAGTATACAACAAAGTTTCTAATTGGGGTTTTGCAAATATATATGATGGATTCATGATCAGGTAAGAACAATGGAAGAAAACTCAGAACACTTTCTAATTATATTGGGGTCTATATATCAAGGAGGGGCAAGGGGTCATCTCATAGCTCATTTTTGTTTATGGTAATGGATAAACTAACACGGCATATTCAAAAAAAGGTGTTAGTGGTATATGATATTTACAAATGACTTAGTATTGATTGGCGAAATATATAACAAGATTAACGATAAGCTTCAAGTTTGAAGACAAACCGTGGTTTCTAAATAATTTAAGTTGAACAAGACTAAAACAAATTACTTGAAGTGCAAGTTCAGTGACATCACAAGATAGATGAGGAAGTGAGGATTGATACATTTTTTCATTTACAAGAGAAGAAGTTTCACGTATTTTGGATAAATAATTCAAGAAAATTAAGAGATTGATGATGATGTAACATATCATATTGGAGCGAGATGGTATGAAATGAAGGCTAGCATCCAGTGTAATAAAACTAAGCCACCAATATTTAGAGCTAAGTTTTTATAATGTGGTTATTAGACCAGCTATGTTGAATGGACAAAGTATTGGTTGGTCAAGAACTTATACGTGCAGAAGATAAAAGTAGTGAAAATGCAAATATTGAGATGAATATGTGGGTGTAATAAGAGAGATGGAATTAAGAATAAAAATTTTTGGGACAAGGTGAAAGTGACTTTCTTGTTGGACAAATATGAGAAATGATAGATTGATATGGTTCATGTACGTGAAGAAGAGATGTATAAATTTTGAGTGAGTAGTCCGAGAGGTTGGCTATGGAAGGTATGAAGAGAGGTAGGGTATAGGCTTAAGAAGTATTGGATACAGGTAATTAGACAAGACATGCCCTACCTACAACTTACCAATAACATGATCTTAGATAAAAGGATCTGAAGGGCGAAGAATAAGATAAAAAGATAGCACGTAGCCGAGTGTAGTCTAGTTTCACTTATTATTATTATTAGTATTACTCTCCTACTATCTTGTTTGTTGATTCTCTTATTGCCCGTTGTTTTCTTTGTTTTGCTTGTAATACTACTCGTTGTAATGTTGTTTTTTATCATTCTTTTAGATATGGCTTTTTTGTTGTTATCTTTTTTTTT
>JBDJHY010233924.1:0-10967 GCA_039654485.1 Withania somnifera
CCCTAGCAAGCCTAAGATTGATTCTAATAGCGGACAACAACTAGAAACACAATTATTATATAGTAGAAGAACAATCATTATCCGAAAAGAATAACTTAAATCAACTCATATCCATACATGGTGTGTTACCCATAAGCCCCAGAACAAGCATTCTTAGCCAATACGAGTCATATTTGATTCATAAAACATAATTAAACAATACCGTACGAGAATTGAATGGAGAGATTTTCCCTACAATGCTAGTGTATGATTCTTGACTTGTGTTGTTTTTCTACAATATAATAGCACATTTCCTTGATAAAAAAGATGATAATGATTATGATGCCTCAAAACGTATCTTAAGTTTTACATAAGTCCTTGGGTCAAAAGAAAAAAATTACCCCTACTAATCAAATTAATAAGAGGCTTCCAGTCACTGTCAATCAAAAGGGATCACAATTGTGATCATGTCATGATCCCTATCGTGATTGACCCCTGATCATGACATGATCACTATTGTGGTGACGGTCTTTTTATGCAATTCAGGGCTTCTCCTTCTGGCTTACTTTCCCACTTTATCTATAACCTCCAAGTCCTCAATAACCCTATAAATATGCTAATCACATTGGTTAGTAGTTCTTTCACTCAATAACCACCAAAACATCTACACAATCATGCAATTATTCTCAAAACAAAGACAATTTATAAATAAATGGTTCTATGGCAGGTATAACTTCCTAAGATCACCCCCCATACTTACACCTTTGTTTGTCCTCGAACAATCCACTATATACAAAACTGTGACACACAGAGACAATGATCATAAACACAATATTACAATAACTGCAACCTTATGCGGGTATTTAAAAATCACAACTGCCAACTCATAAACCATGCTCAATACAACAGGCCTAAAAGAAATAACAAATACATCAACACACTCTTAACACACAATTAGGTTTGGAGGCCAACTTTCCACTTAAATAAGACATAACAATCATGCATACCCTACTCCCCATATGTTCCCTCACAGAAGAATAGTCCACGCTCTAGTAAATTCAATGAATTCACTTTCATGATTAGGAATCTTGTAGCTCTTAGGCTCAACTCTCACACTCACAAAGACTCACATATATGCAACAGAGTACCATATGCTTGCCCATTATGTACATTTCCACTAATTAGGCATGTCTAAATAGAATCAGATAGGACTTTAATGGGTTGTAATGTTGGCTAAGGGACATGTAGGAAAATTATATGCAGTGACTTACGCTTCCCTAACACTTTTCTGTTTTTCACACTTCCTCACCCATTAATCATTCACTTAATTTTCTTAGCCCTTTCTTCAATTATATTCATTGAATATCTCAGCATATCAAGAATGTTTTGATCAATTTTCTTTTCTTTTCTTTTTGTTTTATTTTTCAATATTTCTTTATCTTTCACATCACATTCTCTCAACTAGGGCCTTTTCAAAACATCAACTTCCATTGGTCACCTTTTACACTTAACCATCCCTTTCTTCAGATTCAATAATTAACTCTCAGTCTATGCTACAGTGCTAAAGGAAGCAGGGTGCAAAAACTAGGGATTCAACAAATGGGATCAAGGTACAGATATGGCTACCAAAGAAGAGGTTATAGGCTCAAAAGGGTTACTAGTGGTATAATATCTAAAGGCTAATAATTACAATACATAGCAAAGAAGGCCTATATCATTTTCTATTAAGAACACTGCTTTTATTTCACTTCAATAACACGCAGGGAAAGTTCTAGAATAAGATGAAAAACATAGATTATGCAAGAATTCTCACCTCACAATGTATATTTTTTCGTAAAGTATTACACAAAAGCTAAATCCCAAGAAAGCACAAAGGAATGACACTTTATTATTAAGCCCCATTAACCCGTGTGCTAAGAATTATACTTTGTGTATTGCTAACCCCTAAAGACTGTGTATATCACACAATTTCACATTGACTTCCTTTGTTTTTCTGACATTTTATAAACTAGATACAACATTACATATTTACAATTGCTTTAAGTTTACACCTAAACTAGTCCTATCTAAGACAAATCTCCCTTAAGACAGTCATCATCCATCAATCATTGGGAAGATTACACTATTCTATGAATAAAATGAAAGAAAACACTAGAATTATAAAAAAAACTAACTAATACGGGTTCAAGGGGACTGTCCTTAGAAAAGAACCGGGCAAGAAAAAACTAAGGAACCTCAACAAAAACAACTAACTATGAATTACATAATTACATTACCAAGATAAATTAAACTAAAAGTACATCTATAATAAAAACAAAAAAGAATTTAAAATAATAAACAAAATAAACAAAAAGTACAATAATAACAAAATAAAGAAATCAAAGATGCTCCCCCCCTCCCAGACTTAAGATCCAGCACTGTCCCCAGTGCGCATATGAAAATAAAAGTAGGGTGAAGAACTCCATAATCAATCGTCCATATCAGCCGGGTCTGCATCTTGGCCCTTAGGCTTTGCTTCTGTAGCACCCTCGGTCTCCTCGTCGGTGCTTTCCTCCTCATCATTGGAGTGCCCAAAATCATTTTCATATTCTGTGGGGATATCATCCTCTGACAGCTCTATAAATGGAGGCCCTCCTGTATATTGTGCGTGTATGCTCATTCAAGTGGTATTAAGTGTGGAGGTTTTGAATCTTAGCATCTATGGCCGACTGACCACCAATCCAGAGTTGCAACATAGTGGAGCCATACATGAACCCATGATATCTCTCGTACATGGCATTCTGCTCTTGCGGAGTAAGTCGTTGGCCACCGTCTGTCTCCCTAACCCCCCTACTAGAGGTCACATCCACTGCTTTAGCCACTGGTGGATGAATCACATCTTCTGGGTCCTCTTCAACACCCCTCCCTCTCAAGAAACTTGTAACCAATCCTCTGAAGCTATACTTCTATCTTCGGCTCCTCTGGGCCTTGGACATTACTGAAAGGATAATCCCCAGACATTAAGCTCCATGCTGGTCATTAAAGCATATACAACAATAACTCACATGTGAAGGACTATGGTATAATAGTTGAGTGGCAACAAATAGTGGTTAAAAATCATCAACCAACATCGTGCCTCCCTATTGAAATGAGAGAAAGGGAGGGCTGCATGATGGCCCCTAGAATCCCGGATCCAAATAATGTGAACCGAATGTGTTGATATGGAGGGTGGATCTATAAGTCGTGCATTAGCATCATGTCGGCTCCACTATTGTTGCCCAATATGTTTTTAATAGCTACGACAGTCACCATACTATGTATCCTCGCACCACAACCTCACTTGTCACGTGTGAGTCTCAATTAGCATAGAACTCACACACCAAGTCCACATTAACCACCCTCAGATTTTCAAATATAAAATCCATTCGTAACTCCCGAGTCTGAGTTAAAATGCAGGGGAGCTCCACTGCCAGAAGGCTTCGGTCAATTCTTTCCATGAGAAAATATTTGGCCATAGTGTTCTTTTTGAACCATTTGCGACTCGATTCAGCTACTGACGCAATCCCAAATCGACTTTGGTGAATTCTAGGCATAGTCCCATGAGGTGGCTGCGCCTTTTGCAAAGATCAGGCCCTTTTGGGAAAGACCCGTGATGAACTTCCTCCCGGTGTAGAAGATTTGGGTGGCATTTTCCTGCAAAGTAACCAGTGTTAGCAAACCCAAAAGGGAAGACATCCACACACTATACAACCAAGATGAACCATACAACTTAGAGTGCCAATGTGGGTACGTCCTACTTCCCCAAAATGCCACAACCCGAAGAATGAAACATACAACTTAAGTTAACTAGATGACAACCTACGTACAAAACTCAAAAAGACAGGACTTTTACAAAGATGCTACGACATCATGTAATCATTTTATAAACTCAACATAACCAACACAACAACAATTACCTGTATCACTATACAATGTACACCCAAACTTCATAACATAATAGCCCAAAACATATGATTAGCATCACACCCACTCAACATGTCCGCATAGACCAAATTGATCTACCCATATGCCGAAAAGGGTTATGCATAACCAATTTCGGCTTAACAAAGGCAATATTACAAAATTCCCCCCTTTAGTAGTTCAATTCACCATTTTGAGTAAACCATGTGACTTAGGAACACCAAACACAACTATAACTTGGCATGGATAACTAAGAAATTTCAAATCAACAAGCACAATCTCACAATGATAATGCTCAATTTCAACCACAATGTGATTAGACTATAGAAACTCTAAGCATATTCAACAACAAAGTCTACTCATAAGGTGAACTTAACATAGTAAAGGTAACAAAGGCAAAGCATGATTGAACCCACCGATTGTACACACAAAGTCACCTATCATCCAACATAACCATAGCGGACCATAGCGAGGCCAAAAGTTTAGCTTACCACGTCTACCAGAATTGAAGACATCAAAGCCCATGAATAACTAGTAAAGAGAGAAGAAAAATAGAAAAATAAAAGGCACATACCTTGTAGTTGAAAAAGAAGAAGGTTACTTGAAGCTTGAAGAATGAAAATCAAAGGGGAAGAGGGAAAATTGTTTGTGATATTAGGGAAGTGGGAGGTTGTAGCCCTTTTTAAAGAGGGGGAATGGGAAAAATAGTTTAGGGGACTTAAATAAAGGTAGTTGGGCCAGGTTTTGTTATTTTTCAATGAAATACCCGACCCAACTGTAATCTTAAAACCTATAACGATAAGCATTACGACATGATGCTTCTCGTAATAGGAATTTTATTTTCCAATGTTCTATCATGATAAGCATCACATCGCGATGCTTATCATAATGGAACCATTCAATTCCAGTATTCCATTATATTAAGTATCATGTCGTGATGCTTATCGTAATGGAACTTCCACATTCTAGTGTTTTATCACGATAAGCATCATGACGTGATGCTTATCATAGTGAAATAATGACTAAAAAAATTTGATCATGATAAGCATTACGACGTGATGCTTATCATAATGAAATTCCATCATTCCAGTGATCGGTCATGATAGGCATCACGACGTGATGCTTATCGTGATCTATTATTCAACTTATTTTTTTTGAAAAATTAATCCCTATTACGTACCTTAATGATGGTATGTTGTGTGTCCCATTACACTTTGAAAAATTATTAAAAACACAACAAAATCAACAAGAATATGAAAATACTTACAACACATAGGTTGCCTTCCATGAAGTGCCTTATTTAACGTCGTGGCATGACCTATGAACTCTCATGCATCCAACATACTGATGGATGTCACTTCACGATCTCCATCAGGCCAATAATGCTTGACTCATTTCCCATTGACCAAAAAAGTTTGGTCGGATTATAGTCTTGCAACTCAACTGCCCCATGAGTCGTTACTCTCACCACTTTGAACGGCCCCATCCATTTGGAGTGCAATTTACCTGGGAAGAATTACAATCTTGAATTGAATAACAATACCTCTTGACTCAGCTCGAATGAGCGCTCAACCAAATGCTTGTCATGCCATCGTTTTGCCTTGTCCTTATAAATCTTGGCATTGGAACTTATCGAGCTCGAGTAGTTGTGAGGTCCTCTTTGCAGAAGCTACTTTGGGATCAAAATTTAACCTTTTTACCGCCCAGTATGCCCTATGATCAATTTCCACTAGCAAATGACAGGCCTTACAAAAAACCAACTGATACGGTGAGGTGCCAATAGGAGTCTTGTAAGTAGTGTGGTATGCCCATAGTGCATCATCAAGCTTCTCCGCTCAATCCTTTCTTTGTGCATTCATCATCTTTTAGAGTATCTGCTTAAGTTATCTGTTAGAAACCTCCACTTGTTCGTTAGTTTGTGGGTGATACGTTGTAGCTACCTTATGGTATACCCCATACTTGCCCAATAATTCCTTGAACCATGTATTCTTGAAATGAGACCCTCTATCGCTAATTATTGCCCGTGGAGTCCTAAATCGTGTAAAGATATATTTCTTCATGAATTTTAGCACCATTCTTGCATCATTTGTATGTAAGTTCACAGCCTCCACCCATTTAGAAACATAGTCAACAGCAACAAAAATGTACCGGTTCCCTTGGGATAGAGGAAAAGGTCCCATAAAGTCAATCCCCCATACATCAAATATCTCCACTTTAAAAATATTATTCAAAGGAATCTCATGCCGTTTGGAAATAGACCTCATCCATTGATATTCATAGCATCTCTTGACATACTCAATAGCATATTTGAACACTGACGGCTAGAAAAAGCTTGCTTGCTATATTTTGTGTGTTGTGCGCTCTCCATCATGATGCCCTCCGTATAGCGAAGCATGACATTTGGAAATAATTTCTTGCATATTACACTCTGGAACACATCTCTAAATGAGTTGATCCGGACCTTGTTTGTATAGGAATGGCTCATCCAAATAATAAAATTTGCAATCATGTTTCAACCACTTTATCTATTGGCTCATTGCATTAAGCGGAAACACACTGCTTACCAATACGTTCACAATATCAGCATACCAAGGAAACTATTGTATTGATAACTTCAATAGTTTTTCATCCGAAAACTCCTCACGATATGCCCTTGGTCCTTAATATGGTCATGGTTCTCCAACTGTGAGAGATGGTCAGCTACTTGATTTTCACAACCCTTACGGTTATGAATTTCAAGGTCAAACTCTTGTAGCAATAGTATCCATCTAATCAACCTTGGCTTAGCTTTCTTTTTGTTGAACAAGTATCGAATAGCCGCATGATCAGTGTACATGATAACTTTAGTACCTACTAGCTAGGCCCTAAATTTATCAAATGCAAACACTAATGCCAACATATCCTTTTCAGTAATAGTGTAGTTCATCTATGCATTTTCCAATACCTTGCTAGCATAGTATATAGATCGAAAGACTTTGTCCCTTTTTTAAACTAGTACTAATCCCACAACTGTATTGCTTGCATCACACATTAGCTCGAAAGGCATATCCCAATTAGGTGCAATTA
This sequence comes from Withania somnifera, assembly GCA_039654485.1. Taxonomy (NCBI): domain Eukaryota; kingdom Viridiplantae; phylum Streptophyta; class Magnoliopsida; order Solanales; family Solanaceae; genus Withania; species Withania somnifera. The sequence continues at coordinate 6,985 of JBDJHY010233924.1, forward strand.
GTATTAGAGCCTCTATCAACTTTTTCTTCAACTGATTAAAGACATGTAAGCAATCAATTGAGAACTCAAATTGGACCTCCTGCTCTAGCAATCTGCATAAAGGTCGAGAAATCCAGAATGTCCCAGAAAGCTCCGCACACCCTTAACTATGACAGGGTGTGGCAAGTTTGATATCACATTAGTCTTTGCCTTATCCACCTCTAAGCCTTCTTTAGACACCTTGTACCCGAGCACAATACCTTCTTTCACTAAAAAATGACATTTTTTTTGAATTTAATACTAACTGTGTTTTTTCGTACCTCTGCAAGACTCTATCTAGATTCTCAAACACACCTCAAAAGAACTATCGTAGACCAAAAAATCATCCATCAAAAACCTCCACTAAATCATCAACCATTTCGTTAAAAATAACCATCATACACCTCTGAAAAGTGGTCGGCACATTACATAGACCAAAAGGCATATGCTGAAAAGCATAAGTACCGAATGGGAATGCGAAAGTGGTCGTCTCTTAATCATTAGGTGCTATAGCAATTTGATTGTAACCAGAATATCCCTCCAATAGGTAGAAATACTCTTGACCTGCAAGTTTTTCAACCATTTGATCCATAAATGGGATTGGATAATGATCCTTGTGTTTTGCCTCGTTCAATTCACGATAGTTTATGCATATTTTCCAACTAGTAACTGTGTGGGTTGACACTAATTCATTCTTTTCGTTTGTCACCACAGTCATACCTCCCTTTTTAGGGATACATTGTACTGGACTTACCCACTTGCTGTCGGATATGGGAAAAATAATTCCAACATCTAGCCACTTGATCACCTCTTTTGTAATCACTTCTTTCATTGGTGGATTGAGTTTATGTTGCAGCTGTACTTTTGGTGTGTAGTCCTCCTCCATCAATATTTTATGCATGCAAAAGCTAGGGATAATACCTCGGATATCAGACATTTTCCATCCAATGTCCTGCTTTCTCTTCCTCAATACTTCCAATGCTTCATTCACCTATGCCTCGGACAATTCAGCTATAAGTATCACCGGCAAAGTTTCATGATCACCAAAGAAAGCATACCTTAAATGACTGGGGCAAAGATTTTAACTCTAATTTAAGAGAATTTTCAATAGATGGTAGCCCAGAAGGTCCCAACGACCTATCAAGTGACTCATACCTCTTATGAGTAAACTCGCTGGCGAGGTCTAATAACTGGATCATTTTTATAGCTTCAGTATCATCTTCCATGCTTTGACCCATGATTGCCCTTGCAAGTGGATCATTACTAACTGGTATGGCTATCTCCTAGTCTATGTTATACATAGTGATTATTGATAGCTCTTCATATATTGTGGGCAACTTGAGGGCTTTGTATACATCAAACTCTTCAACTTTATCATGGGCCCTCATGGTTAGTCACCCAGCTACCACATCAATTAGTGCACGCCTTGTGGCTAAAAATGGACGCTTCAAAATAAATAGGACCTTCGGATTTGGCTCAAAGTCCAAAACAACAAAATCCATCGGGAAGATCAAGGATCCCACTTGAACAAACACATCCTCCACTATGCCAAGCGGTCTCACTAAAGATCTGTCTACCAACTGAAGAATGATGGTGGTGGGGTTTGGAGTGTCCAAACCCATCTTCCTAAAATAGCAAGTTGGCATAATATTTATGCTAGCACCTAAATCACACAACCCCCGTACAGTTAGATTCTGGCCAATAGTCATTTGGATGGTGAAACTGCCCAGATCTTTCTACTTTGTTGGTAGCCTATTTTGGATGTGTGATGTGCACTATTGAGTAAGATCCATGATAGCATTCTTGATAATTCAATCTTTATTTTCCACAATATCTTTCACATACTTGGAATATTTTTGGATTCCCTGTAATATATCAATGAGAGGCAAGTTGATGTGAACTTTCCCCAATAACTACTTGAACTTTTGAAATCCTTCTTCTTCTTTAGCCTTTGAGGAAAAGGTGGTGGAGGCCTCATAATAGTTTTGTCACTGTTAGCATCTGGACCCTTCATGTTGTCATTGGTCACTTTGTCACTACTGCTTTCTTGATTTTCCTTTTTAGCCACTAGTTCATACAACTGCACCCTGCTTCTAGTTCTGACTGCATTCAACTGATTTGGGTTGTGATCTGTGTCACTAGGTAGGCCCCCTTGGGGTCTTGTATTCTGAGACACAGCTAATTTTCCCATCTGTCTTTTCAACTGTTGTGTAGCTATTTGCTGGTTCTTCAAATCTTCTTCTAACCTTGCTAGTCTCTCACTATTATGTGACTACCCTTCTAATAACTTTTTCAGCAACTCTTCAGTTTTATAGCCGAGCTACCCATTTGGTGTTTGATAAAAGCTCTATAGGTTGAATTTCTGTCCCTGTTGCTAGTTAGATTGTTGATTTCTATAAGTCCCGAAACTCTACGACTTTGGTTGATTTTGATTCCCACCCCATGAAAAGTTAGGGTGGTTCCTCCAATTTGCATTATAAGAATTTCCATAGAATTGTTGCCCTGGGCCTCGCTGTGCATTACCAACAACAATCACCAAATTGGGGTTGGCATAACATACATCAGACGTATGGTCACCCCCACATGTCTCACATCACCCTTGGGACTGTGATTGAACTACATTAACTACAACCTACTGTTGTTGCTGTCTAAAGACTTGTGCAAACATATTCTGAATGGATGAAATTTGTTATGATAATGCTGTAATGACATCTAACTCCATCAAACCGGGAACATTCTTCTTAGCGATAGTTCTTGACATGTCACTATTCCAATCAGGATTACCAGTGGAAATCCTATTCAGCAGTGTGTACATCTCATCATAAGTGCACTCTATAGCCTGACCCCCAGCTGCTGAATCTAGCAATATTTTGGAGTTGGGTTCTAGTGCCTCAATAAAAGTATGCAGCAACAATTCATTGCATTGTTGATGATGTGGACATTTCCGGAGAAAAGTTTTGAATCTCTCCCATTCTTGGTATAAATTTTCATCTGGATTTTTCCTGAAGCTGAGAATTTCACTTCTTAGCCTCGCAGTCTTTCTATATGGAAAGAATCGAATCAAGAACTTCCTTGCTAAATCTTCCCATGAAGTAATGAAGTTTGGTGGTTCTGCAGTAAACTATCTTTTTGCTTCCCCCAATAAAGAGAAACAGAATAGTGTGAGTCTCACATAGTCTGGTGAAACTCCAGTAGGAATATAAGTTTCACTGATCTTCAAACTGTTTTGGATATACTGTTGTGGATCCTCATGTGCAAGACCAGTGAACTGCCTGCTTGTGTGCAAAAATTGCACCATATTTTATTTTAGCTCAAATCTACCTACTAGTGCAGGCTTCTGAATAGCGCAGGTAGCATTGGTGGCCTTAGGAATGGCAACCTCACAGACTAACCTTAGCACTTCCTATAATAACCCTCATGGTCATTTATGATAAATACACAATGTTTTGTATTCTACAGTATTTCAGCAGTTGCCCCAAGTCATTTATGACTTGCTAGGACCGACACAAGTCGGATCCCTGGCGACTCGATCGAGTAATATCTCAAATTCCTAATTTTAGAGCCTAAAACTAAGTAATCGTTGACCAAATAACTTTTCTTCAAGAAGAGCTCAGAATTAAATTTCGACAGTTCCGTTAGCTCCAAAATACCAAACAAAGGCAAGATTGACCTTAAGTTTGTGTTTTGGAGGTTTTATTTGCAAGTTTTGTGAAGTTGTGGAATTTGTTTATGTTTTAGCCTAAAAGAGGAGCCTAAGTGGTAATTAAATGTTCGGAGCATCATATTGGAAATCTGACATTTCCAGCGTTTCCAAAATGATGAATTAAGGCTAGCTGAGGTGTTGGCATAATTTTCAAACATGTCGTTGTACTGCGAGGCATTTTGTGGAAAGTTGGAAACTTTCTAGCCTTGGTAGGGGGTGTATGTCACTCAAACGATGTTATATGTCATTGTTGTCAATTCCA
>JBDJHY010233944.1:0-10967 GCA_039654485.1 Withania somnifera
TCTATAAAACTTTCTTACGAAGAAAATTATTTGACAATTCATCCAAAGTTACAAGTAAAAGAATAAAAAGTTGTATGGGCATCCCCACACAACCAAAGTTAAAGGTAAAACATTGTTTGACCACACCATTTTAAATAAAAATTCAACAATATTTTTTATTCATCACTGATCTGGACACTTGAGATATTGGTCGCCTTAGAAATAATATCCATTACAATTTTTTCAGTATCTTTCTCAATTAATTTCTCCTTGTTTTCTTCCTCTTCTTTCTGTTTCTCTGCGTAGTTTTTTTTTTCATCATCTTTTTTTCCTCCTCATCCTTTTTCTGTTCTGCCTCATCTTTCTTCTTCCTTTTTTTCTTCCTCATATTTTTTGTGTTGTTCTTCATAAACTGGTTCATTAAGGATAATGTCATTAACTTCCTTCTCCTCATCAAGAGATAAAGCTTCTTCAAGGAGCAACACATTGATGTCTTATAAGTCTTGGTTTACCTCCTTAATTTGATCAATTTTTTTCATAGGGACCTCCGGATTTAAATGCTTAATAAAATCAACATTGAGGTCAACCTATCCCGGAGGTAAATCGACATTCACTATATTTTTTTGAACAAGATTAATAAAATTATACAAGTTAAATAATTAAAAATAACAAAAGAATTATATACTTTATCATGCTTTTGTTCTTTCTTCTTCTTCTCGCTCTTCTCGTTCCTACTCGATCTCTTCTCATTGATGAAGGTAAGAATTCTCTCACTAATTTTTCAATAAATGACACATGTTGACTCAAATGATGCAAAGCTTTCTCATCCAATCTATCCATTGGAGCTTTTTCCTTACTTTATCCCGTACGATGAGTATCTCATATCGAGGCAAAATTACCACCTAAATTCTGATCATCGTGCACATAATCTAGTGAGATAAGTACAGTCACGCCACTCAAATCCCTCTTTAAGGCATCGATGAAGAATCCTTCACCTCATCCTCGTAAGGTTAAAACTTTCGCATGTACCTCTATTTCATTTCATGGACAGGGGGAATGAGTTACGGGTGCACAATCTAAAAAAAAGAAACTAAAAAATTTATTATCTATTTAATATTTAATATTATTGGTTTCTTATAGTACGAAATTTCATACCTTTGTATTCCTCCACTGCTTAAATGGATCACTTCAATGGGATAATTAATTTTTGAGGTGTGCCACCTAAAGAGCCTGAGAATGGACAGAGGTAAATCCTTAGATTTTCTAGCTCCTCTGCCAATATGAAAAAAGGTTTAGTCTATCCAAGCCTATAATCGAGACAAGAACAAATAAATAAATCATAGCTAGTCTATACTATAATGTATAAATAATGATAGTCTATAATAAACTAATTGAATAGCTGATAATGTATACCATGATTTCCCAAGAAAAGTCGTAAAGCGTATAGGATGCATCGTTTTTCTCCAAGTATGCTTCTTTTTACTTCTTGAAGTCTATCTTATAGTTAAATAGTCCAGGATCAACTTAAATGACTCCTTAAGGGTACTTTTGAAAGAACTTCAACGAATCGATCATCTTGAGCAGATTTGGGTCCACTCTCTTTAACGAATCTCTTGCAATTAACGGTAGGCTTGTTAATGGGCTGGTCTGGTCCCAAATGGGCTGAGCCAATCTGGACTCAATTACTTAATCTAGACCGGCCCAGCCATATGAACAGTGTCCTGTCCAACCCATTATGAACTTTGTTTGTCTTAAAAAAAATTAAATGTATTTAATTCATATAAATATATATATTTATATAGTTTAAAATTAATACGAGTATATAAGATATTAATAGTACCATATATACTAAATATATATACTATATACTAACGATATATATATATATATATTGTATACAAAATCTATATACATTAAGGATATATACATTATATATACAAAATATACTAGGTATGTACAAATATATATATATAAATATATATATCATACAAAGGATATATACATACTAAAGATATGTATACTAGATATACAAATACACTAGAGGTATATATTATATACTGAAGATATATCTATCTATCTATCTATTTATATATAGAGTCTACTAAAAATATATCCTATATATACTAAAGATGTATTAAACATATTAAGAATCTGTAATAATAATATACACAACTACACACACACACACACACACACACATATATATATATATATATAGATATAGATATAGATATAGATATAGATATAGATATATTAAAGTCTAATTATATCAATATATTATGGATACTATACTAAAGACATATTAAACATATTAAGAATATATACAAGATATACTAGAGATATATATATTAAACATACTAAAAATATATACTAAAGATATATATTATATAATAAAGGAAGATAATAACATTGGAATAAAATAGACTCAATGAGCCACTTTATTGACAATATTGAAAAAATAATTCTTCACTTAGTACATTTCTTCAATCATCCTATTTAATTCATCGACATTAACCCTAGGATCTACTGGATCACACTGATCAAAATCAACAAATCCATATCGAGGACTTGCTTCTGCTAAAGGATGCGCTGATAATAGTTCTTCGATCTCTTCTTATTCTTCTTCCTGATATGGAACCAATCATTTATTTCTTCATCCTGGTCGGATCCAATCTCTAAGGCATACTAAAGCATTCATTGTATTGCTTCTCAATGAATGTCGATGTCTCCAATTTGTTTTTGTCCTTGGCTGAATGCGGTCTTCGATGTAAATGCTGATAATGGAATATTCATGACGTCCCCAGGTAATGTTGATAAAATATGTTAACTTTTATACTAATTTCCTTGGGAGCCTTCAATAAATAACGACTTAGTTCATCTCTGACTCCTTTCTGTGAGGTAGCCGTATTTTACTATAAAATTTTGTGTTAGTAAAATTAGGCATAGCATGTGGAAGATGATGATGATAATGATGATGACTCTGTAAAATTAGAAGGCTCATCAAATTGATTAGTAGGATTGGTTGGTGTGGTATTATCAATTATAGTGGTATATTGGTCATATAAGTATTTCAAGTGCTCATTCACGTCGGCCATAACTTCAAATAAACTAAGTTCTTCATGATGTTTAATTTCTAAGCCTGTACAAATCATTGTACAAAGTTCAGACATGTTTCCTATTTTAAAGAAGGATTTAATATAACACCAATTAAGTAAATAGGGAAAATTGGAAAAAATATTTTTAAAATTTCCAAACATTGCAACAATAGCAATTTCAAAATCACGTTTAGTCTTATATTCAGAAAGTAATAAAGATATTCAACTATATAAGGTAGAATGGAATAAATAGTGGGATAATTTGAGACAGAAATACGTTAGTAGCATTGTATTACGTTTCTAAAAATACCTTTACTGTAATGGACCTCGGGGATATTTCTTTTATTCCTGCATTTTCTGTGCTTATAGAATTCTTATAACTCTCCCAAGTCATTTGTCACTTGATTAGGATCGGTAGGTCAGTTACCTGACAGATTTATGTTTTAAAATTCTTTAAATATTGTTACTTTGGGACCCGCTTAGTTTAGATGATCCTAAATTCCCTTTTCATCGATTCTATTAAGTCCAAAATATCAACTACGTAAATCTTTTTTATGGGTTTTTTCCCTCGTATTTGACCTATACGAGTTAGCCCTCTTAAGCGGACAAAGAGGTGGATCATCTAATCGAAGTATAGAGTCTGAAACCTGCCCGGTGCTGGAAAGTGGGAAGGAAAAGTGTTATAAGCTTTGAATGGAAGTCCTTGTAAACGGCAGCAGTAACTCTAACTGTCCTAAGGTAGCAAAATTCCTTGTCGCATAAGTAGCGACCTGTACGAATGGTGTAACAACTACCCTGCTGTCTCCGACATGGACCCGGTGAAATTAAATTCTCCATGAAGATGTGGAGTACCAACGGCTAGACGATAAGACCCCGTGCACCTTAATTATAGCTTCGCAGCCACTGCACTTCCACTTGACATCTATTGTAATGATAAACGGCTCGTCTCGCCATGACCTTTTCTTGAATTCTCAAAAAAATTCTATCACTCCATCCCTGCAGGGGCAGAGAACCCGACCCTTAAACGGGTTCCAGCAGTGCCAGTTCAAGTCTTACTTTTTTTTAGTCTGACTATTTTCTGAATTCTATATATGAATGAAAGCTACGTTTCAAAAATTATATAAACTTGCTGCGCGAATTTCCTGAGAGACAAAGTCATAGGCACGTAGGTTCAGGGCTAGACCAACTACTCCAAGAGCACTCATCCATAAACCGGTTACTGGTAAGATTTCATATATGAATTTTTAAAATCAGACTTCATTCCATTATCGAGTCTCAATTAATTAGATCAAGGCTGGCTAGGGACAAAACCATCACGATCGCATATCCTTGGCTGCGATCACGTGATAGTGCATTGCAATCACGTAGGCTAGTTTCTATACTCATCACAATTGTGTGGCGGTGGGATGCAATACCGTAGGCTAAGGTGGTCAGGGCCCGCGATCGTGTGGGCCTTGTTCGCAATTGTGTAGGTTACCTGTAAGGCTTATATAAACTTTCTTCTTCCTTTTTCTTCGATCATTTTCACTTTTAGATGAGATTTTCCACGGGAAATTGATTAATATTATCTTAATTAAGGTCCCAACTTGAAGTTTACTCCATGGAATCATGTCCCAGTGTTTCTACATTTGTTTTTACCGGGTAATTCTTGGTTTACACTATTATAATAAAGTTTCCATGTTAATTAAGTTTCCACATCTTATATCTTCATTTTATGCCGTGTGTTTAAGCCCTATTTTGTACCATATGATGTATGAGTTGTGCTTAATATATTGGTATAAATATTTCAATTTTCGAGTTATTAGGGTTTCCAGACCTTTTTTTAGTTTGGATTTTGACTCCGCTATTTATACAAAAAATGGGTCTTTTAGTACTTCTCTTGACTTATGGATTATGTTTTATAGATTCGTGTGGTGTAGAGCTCATTCGTAAATCTTTACTGTTCCCAATTTGACTTTCAAGGTTCTTACCGGTGCTAGGTAGGCTACGGTCTACTTTATTCACACTGGGTATTAGTATAGTATATGCATGGCAAAATGACTGCTTGGGATTAGGATTTATTAGTTTGTCCCCGATATACTTATTCTTTCGGCCTATGGCCTACTTAGCTGACTTGTCACTTGATTACTTCCCTTGAGGCTATATTTCCCTACCTGCGAGTCCCACGCCAACTCTGGGACAGAGTATGGTTGGGGGAGTATTATAATCTTTGGTGTGTATTGTTTGTACACTGACTCTGGAATATATATTATTTGGGAGGGGATTATGCTAGTGATTAGAGCTTAGTAGCTGTCCCTTGATTTAGGTCGATGTCTTTAGATATGATCTAAGTAGGCTGATTATTTTGTGCTCCACCTGAGATATTGCGTACAATTAGGCCGTGTGAGGTCACTTATCGATAGATAACTGGATATGGATATGTTGGATAGTTAGTATCCCTGTGTGATGATATTGTACCCATTTGAGTACATCTTTGCTGGATAGTAAGCATCTCTACTAGATATATTGTGCCCTAGCCTGGTGCGAGCCTAGAAGCTGATTCTGTTGGCCTGAGCTATGATAGCTCGCTGTTTCCCCTTTATGGGTGTGTACTGGGTGCCTTCTGGGCAGTTATGGCCTCTTTGGTATGATTACATATGGCTCAGAGCTGTAGTTGGGCTAGGAGAGGATGTACCTTGTGACTAGGCGGTGACAAGCATTCCATTAATTCTAGTTAGCAACCATAGATCTTTCTAACCTATTTTTGGTTATATGTTGCGTGCATGTATTAATAGTTTAAACAGTAACTAGATTTTTACAAAGTAATAACTGGAAATTGATTTCTCTTACGTTATATGTATCCAAATTTCAGTGCTAGTAAAGAGCTATATTCTTGCACCACCTGATTTATTTTCTCATTGTCATTTGAATTTTGGGTATTTCCTTCATGGTAGCAGTTGGATTTCACTACGTTCCGATCTACCTATTTAGATGGACTTGAGTTTTATTGAGATATAAAACGTGGGTTTGAGTCTCTATGATTATAAGAGTTGCATATGGGTTCGAATCCCTACTGGTTATGAGGTTTGCATGTAGATTGAGTCCCTCCACGGGCTGTACCAACTTGGGTTGCTATGCTTAGGGTAGGATGCGCATCGTTGAGGAGGGGTATATAGGGGAGTAGTGGTATACGGTTCGAGTTCTCCGTTGGTCCTATCTTGTATGCCTTATTGATGGAGGAGCGTGCAGGATTGCTATTGTGACAGTTGCTTTCTAGCACCCTTTTACATTGTATCCCTATGTGTTGAGTATGCTCTTGGGGACATACGGGGGTAGTACATATTGGGTTACTTGGTTCTCTGGTTGTTCCTACTAGTAGTATGGGATGCCAGTCGGGTTTGTTTGCTAGAAGTCTTTTTCCTTCTTTTCTGTCTCTGGTAGTCACTATTGGTCAACTTTCTATTTTTGCTGTTAGCTTAGCCTGTCAATGGTGTTGTATTCCCTTATTGGTCATTCTGTGCTCTAGTTACATTGAAGCTCTAGGTACGTGTAGCACTTGGTCATGATTTCCTTATGGCCCAGATTTTGTGTGTGATACCCTGCTAGTATCTTTCCTTCATACTTGTTAGTTAATACTGCACTTTCTGATAGCTAAACCCCTTCACTATGCATACTATCTATTACTGCAGTCACTTTATTTTTGGTATACATTATGTTCCACTTTCGTATTTACTTTTGATCGCTCTTTACCTTGCTTAGGCTTACTTTTTCCCAGTTGGCCTAAGATGCCAATTGGGTACCCGTTGTTTTTAGTACTCATCCTATACTTCTGCATCTTTTTGTAATGCAGGTTTCAGTATTAGCCATGAGGACGGACGCAATCGTGCAAACTAGTTTGGTGTTATTTCAGGAGATATAGTGAGAAGTCGGTCTTCATGCTAGCCGATCCTCCTTCTGTCTTTATTGCTATTCTACTTGTAGTTTGGTAGATATTCTTTAGCTTTTTCCCCATTATATTTTGTATTTTCCTATATATAGATGCTCTACAAGCACGATAATAGCTTCTGGGGAGTTATTTTCGGTTATGTATGTTCGTGTTCTACTTTTGTTCCTTTTTTCATCTCTCTTTTTTTCTTTTAGTTCTTGGTACTGGTCCATCGCTTTACTCTCTGGGCCAAGGTTGGGCTTGTATACAGATAGGATGTAGACGCCATCACATCAGGTCATGACAGAGTGGTACTAAAGCTCTAGGTACACTGGTGTCTCTGGATATAGAATCAAGTGCTTGGTAGAGTCCTGCAGATCGGTATGTAGACATCTGTATGCTATCTTTGAAAGACTACAGGGAACTCTGTAGGAAATACTCTCATTTCTTTACTCCTTATGTGCGTTGTATGTCCATTGGGTTCCTATCTCTTTATTCGACTCCACTTCTTTCAAATGATTTGGCAGAGGCCCTCGGTGGACACCAGTAAGTAACCCGTGCTTATTCTCAGAGTTTAGAATAAGAATTGAGGACCATAAGACCATATCATCAGACACAGAGTTGGGAATCACTTGGGCTCCAATGTCATACCAGTTCCATAGAGCTCCATAATACATTCAGAAGTACCAGCAGATATCTTAAGAGGAGTATCGGTTGAGGATAAGTTATTGGTCTCTAGCAGGGGTCTTTGATCAATTGAGGCAATGCAACATCATTTGACAGGATGACTACACATATCACTACACTACATTCTATGAGATATGAAAGGATGTTAAATTTCTTCAAAGAATTAGTTTGGTTATTCCTTATGATGACAGAGCACTTGGTAGTAGCAGGATATATCCTTGGACAGATCAATATATAGTTGGTGACCCTTGAAAAGGCTTTCCATGAGACCATAGGGAAGGTAGCTAGGAACCCTACCAAAAAATGAGGGATGGTTGTGGTCCATCTCGACATCTAAGGGATGAATACCCTAGGGATTTCTTACACGTGGTGGGTTTTGACATGGGGCCATCGATTGCCCCCTTCCTGATGTTCCTTTTTCAGAACATGTCATGAGTGGAAAATTGAGTTATGATGACATCTACATCTCACTTGTAGACAAGCCTGGTCCTCGACCAGAGCAGATAGCAGTGGACCAGTAACAATAACCCAAAAATAAAAGAAGAGGAGAAGAAGAGAAGGAAACCATAAAAGAGATATGGTAATACTAGACCTAGCATAAAATAACTCCCAAAACCTGGTGTCATGGCTGTACAAAATCTATATACATGTATAAACAAATATAAACCCTGATGGGGTAACTACAAAAATAGCTATCCAAGACTCGAATAGGATAGCCCCAGCACTAAAAGCAAAATTGGTCAACAAGGATGCCATCTGCTCATTGAATCTCCAGAAAGTACCATCTACTGCACTCGATCATGACCATCGAAAAAACTCGTACTATTTCCTACATCAGGAAAAGATGTAGAGGTGTAGTATGAGTACTAAACAACGGGTATCCAGTAGGCATCATCAAAATAAGTAGAGTAACAGGATCTACTAAACCACCCCTAAGGGGGAAACTACAATAGAAGCTAAAGAGAGCAGAGAAAAGGTAACAATTGTCAATGTATATAGTATCGGCTAATAGTTAAAGAGGATCCACTAATAGGGTAGGTCACACAGACACTGAATTGTGTCATAAGAAACTCGTGCCCACTTATAACATATGCCTATAGTCCCATGTTAACTAGTGTAACTAGGATCTAATGGAGTACAACTATCGTGAGTAATGTAGCAACTAATGTAACAATAAAGGCAATAAGGAAAGTAGTCAACTATACCGAAGAATAAACATTTATATGTTCCCTCATTGGGATGGTCCCAAGTCAAGAGAGCTATAGAACAAGCACGAATATTCATTGGCATACACCCTCTCTGGGATAGTCCCTAGTCAAAAGGGCTGTAGAAGCGCAAATAATTATCGGTATGTTCCTTCTCTGGGATGATCCTAATATAGAAGTGTCAGAATGCTCTCTCTTTAGGATAGTCCTGAATTGAGAAGGACTCATGGAGGTCTCGAACAACATATGCTGAAACTAGAAATTGACATACTCTCTCTCTAGGATAATCCCAAAGTAAGAAGGACCCATGGGGGACTCGAACCATATCAACTACTCCCCCGTATATCCTTCTCCGATCTACAGAATATGGTCCAATCATAATGACCTAAATTAGCAGGGTCCTTAGAGGGACTTGAACCTGCATGACACAAGCCTCGTAACCGGCCCACCAGTAGTATAGTCATAAGGAAAAAATGCCAACACTAGGGCTCAATCCATATATCGTATCTTGCTGGGACCTAAGTACAACCATATAGGAACAACCCATGTCATATCAAGGTTCAAACTGTCGCCATACATGTAATCTCCCGAATCATGGAACTTGCAAGGAGATTGTCTCAGATGGTGGGGTAAAATAGCATTATACTGCTCATTAGCGCAGAAACAAGTAACACAAATACCTAGAACCAATTTCATATCAACACCCTATCAGAACCATCAAATGGATGCCAAGAGCTGGCATGGAGCATAATCTTTCCTAGTCCCACTGTGATTCTAAACTCTGGCTAATCGTACCTGAGGTGCCACAAATGCTCACCGGTCTAAGTACACACGTATACAGGAAGAGTTACAGAATCAACATAGCTTTGCCAAAATACCCTATACCCCATGTTAGTATCTGATTAGGGGAAAAATATCACCGTACTGGGATGCTAACTACCCAACATAATCGTCTGGGCTAAGTACAATACCATGTCGGAAGGAGGTCGCTATTAGCATAGCCATAATCGGCTAAATAGGAGGTTACTACATAAGGCAGCAGATTGTCAATCATAGTTGTACCCTACTAATTGTGGCCCAAGGTCCACTCCTTCCCCTGTTATATACACAACATCTAAAATAGAACACAAATAATCATCCTACCTAAATCGACTCATATAGCCACCAGCCTATATCGGGGAATAGTTGCTAAGCACTAACCATGAGTTTAATCCCCTCCCCAACCTCATAATGGTCCAGAGTCCGTGTATATATATGCATCAAAGGTGTTACTTCTCCCCTACCCACACTATAGTCCAGAGTCGGCGTGAAGCATTTAGGTAGGGCGATACATCCCCAGGGTAATTAGGTAAGCTATAATCCAGCTAAATAGGTCATAGGCTGGATAAATAAGTATATCAGGGCCCAAATAATCATCCCATTCCCTAGATGGAGCTTTATAATGCATATATTATACTAATAACCAATTTGAAAAAAGTAAATTGTAGCCTTCCGGGATTCAAGCAATATCCCCAAAACACGATCGAAATATCTAGAATCACACACAAAGCTTAAAATAATACAAGACTAGAAAAAAATATAACCAACATGTTAATACAAGTAAAACAAGGCCCATATTTCTATACAAATAGAGGGTTCAAATTCCCGACTAAAATCGGGTTTGTAAATCCTAACAGTTCAAAATCTAAAAATATTTATACCCAAACATAGAGTACAGCTCGTACATTACATGGTATAAAATAGAGCTAATTTCCAAGTAAAATCGAAATATAAAAGCCCTGAAAGTTTTTATTCAATAGAAATGCAAGAATAATAGCAAAAACACAAATTTACCTGGTAGAGTTAGGAGTAGAACTGATAATGCCCAAACTATACTTTCTTTCAAAGCATAAGCAGTCAATTGTCAAATATAGAACCCAACAAAGGTTGGGGTCGATCCCACAGGGAATAGGTGATGGATATACATCCAGTAATAGAAACCAATAGTTAAACCTCGTTTCTAGCAATAAACAAGAAAATAAAAAAAAGGGATTGGTGTTTTTGCAACTCTCAATTGTGACGCGTTAATGATTGTTAACTTATTCAAGCATATAATTA